>PVKA01009383.1:0-68632 GCA_004027165.1 Ctenomys sociabilis | reverse complement strand
TGTGTGTGTGTGTGTGTGTGTGTGTGTGTACTGCCTCTCTTAACACTATAGACCTGGTCAGAATACAGACCCTTGTTCAAATGCAACAGGATAACATCAGGTTCTCTTGGCAGTCAATCTAATATGTGTAAAGAGCTGCTTGAATTTAGTAAACTTCAATCTCTGCATAAAGCAGAGAAACAGTAAGTCTGAACATACAGAGTTATCATAAAGACTAAGCAATTCCTCTCTAGCACTTTTTGCTCTTGGAAAAATAATAAATGTTCAATAAATTTGTTTTTCTTGATACAGAGAGTCCTGGGGAAATCCATTGATGCTGTGCTTTCTCCACATTGCCCTCTTCCAGTTGAGGTCATTTTGACCTGTGAACCTGCTCTGCTAATAAGCAGAGCCCTGCTCCAGCCAGCACCGGGTCCCTGAGGCAGGATGTGTGTCTGTGCTCATGGCTCCCGCTGAGCTTCAGGGTCCAGCCTCCTCAGTGTTGGCGTTTATGGTCAAGCAGCCAAAGGAACAAGGTTCGGAGTAAAACTTTAGTCTCTCAGGCTTGAAGTTCTTTCCCATTTCACCATCACCTTGTCTCTTCTTGGTTCATGTCATCATCCTACATCATTTGATTTCAGGCATGTGTAATCCCAAGCCACAATGTCATTTGCAAACAATGCATAAACTCTCTCTCGCTGAGGCTTCATGACTTGCTGGTGATGTTCAGCCAACAGTTCTCATTTTCTTCTGCAGAAATTTCCTCCACAAATAAATCACAATTTGTCCACTCTTGGCACATAGATCATATACTTTCGTGCTTGGCATCTCTGACTGCTGAGATGTCTCTATGTCAACTCCAATGGCTTTTTAATCAAGGTCTCCTGACAAAGATTACTTTATGGACCATTGAACACTTTTGCTTTAAATCTTCCTAAAGACAAATCTTGCTATAAAAATAGAAGTCCTTTAAAGACCTGAACTTTTTGATCTTTCTCAATAAAAGTAACTATATCCTCATTTTTTAATTGAAGTTGAAATGTTCTTCCTTCAAATGTCAAAACTCTTGCTGCTTTCATTGTTCTTTTCTGTTACTCTAATCCTGACTGTATACTCTTTCCTCTCTGAATAGAAGAAGCTTGCCCTTGCTCACAGTTCCTGCCACCTCCTTGCCTCTGTGTAGCTAATTTCATAAGCATCAGACTCTCACTGCTATGCTGTTCCTTCTCTTCTGTCAGACAAACAGAGGTGCTCACGAGCCATCCCTGATATCCTTCCTTTCTCTAGTTCATATTTTATACACAGAGAAGGCATTCTATCCCTCCAATAATCAGCATAATCATGGAAGGAACTATTTCTGACACTACTTCCTGGATGAAGCACAGAAGAGTTTGCTGGTTTTCCTATGACTGAAAATGCTGTGGTCTAGATCATGTTCCCTGTCCCAGAATTCCATGTAGAAGCCCAGCCAATGTGATTGCACAGGCAGGAACTTTAGGGAGTGACTGGACCAGGACAGCAGTGTGGGTGAGGCAGATCTGTGCATTCAGGAGGGAGACCTTTGGCAAGGCCTTCGCCTGAGCATCAAGTGAGGACTCAGAGAGGGCCCCTGATAGTCAGAAAAGGCTTCTGCCCCAGCAGCAAATTTGCTTGGATCTTGAACACAGAACTTCACAGCGTCCAAATCAGAACATGTAATTGCCTGTAGTCTGTCAGCTTTACCTGGCAAATGGTACTTTGTGATGTTGTGACAGAAGCCTGAGTAGCCTAGAGAAAATCAGCACTTACCTCTCTGAATGTCATTTTTCTCATAGCTATTTAAAGAGAAATTTGTAGTCATAATTTTTCACTGAAAGTCTTAAATTTTCTCTTAGGGTAGCAGCTATTAATTTATATTTCAAGTAACATGAGGAACACTCATGGTAAATCCAATATCATCAGGTCTGTTCTTAGTCACACTCAGCTCTGAGCCTGTTTGTACTGTGAGCTCAGAGGATGGTCACGAGAAGTCATTTAACCCTGATAGATCTCAATTTCCTAATTCATAAAATAAATGAGCTATAGTTCCCCAAAGATCTCTTCCAGGTCTAACAATTTGAATTGCTGCTATCAGACAGAAATAATCATTGCCAACATTTTTAGTATTCTAGATATGTCCCCTGAGATTTCGCATGCAGGGAAAAATTTATCTGAAAAATCCTAGGCATAAAAGTATATAAGTGAAATATGAAAGGATTATTAAACAAGCCATACATTTAAGCTTGCGCATGTCAGTATGCCCTCCACTAATAAAGTGGTATAGCTTCCCAATCCAGTGAGAATACAAGCCAACAGTGTCAACATAGATATCAGATATGTTCTCAACCCTACCAGTACATTTATAGGCCACTTTAGTCAAAACTAGAAGTTTTAACACCCTAACTCCTTCTTGTTAAGGTCAAAAGAAATATCCCACAGGATTTTTTAAAAGCTTTTGCTAAATTGTTAGCTCTATTCCATAGAACTCAAATAGTATAATGTCTCTTCTTTAGAAATGGGCAACTATTTTCTGCAAAACAGGGGAATTTCTGGAGAGAGAAATTCAGATATGTCAGAATTATAATTCCTCTGGATACTGTGTAAGATTTGGTCAACTGAGTTAAAGTTTCCAATGTAAAGAATGCAAAGCGGTTATAATATTTCAGTTCCTGAGAAGAGTTTTTTAGAAAATATTCATTAAGGAAATGCAATTTTGAATAGCAGCTCCTTTCCCTTGTCATAGCCATATTTCTTATCTAGGGATGTAAAAAGTGCTGATGCTGGGTGAACCATTGGGATGTGGATCTGAGATGAGGGTGGAAAGCCTACTGGGTTTCCTTAGGACCGATGAACTTTCTGAGACAGGATTTTCAGTGCTAAAATTGGAAAAGTCCTTAGCAAAGCAGAATGGACTGGAGCTGTGCCTGAATCTCTGTGCTTCTGGTGCCTGAGCTCCTGGCACTGCCGACATTCCTCATGAAACCAAACTTTGGGGAGCAAAGGAGTACAGGATGCAGAAGACAGTTGCAGTGTCTCATTTCAGTCTTTTCCCCACAGCACTGTGGGGTCTCATGCAAGGTTCTTAATCTTGCTCTTACCAAAGAACAAATCCTCAACTGAAACTTAGAATAGTAATAAATGATCCCTGCACAAGGCTGTGAGCTTTAGAAAAGATGAATGGTACCAAGTTCCCCACTCAATTAGTGTTTTCCAATGATACTTAACTTTTTTAAGCTATAAAACGTCAAGCAGTTCAATGAATATCATTATAATTTACAACTGTAAATGAAACCTAAATCGAAATTATGTTGATAATGGGTTGAATTGAAACAAGATTTTATTTTACTTGTATCAAATCTGTGCTAATACATCTCTGGGAAGTTGAGTGCATACAGCAAGATAATTAATATATGTGTATTTTCATGCTTTAAAATGAATTTGAAAATGGTGATAGCACTTTATCTGCATCGTGTCAAATGCATCCTAATAATTGGCTCAGCACTCAATATTGAGCCCAGTCAAGGAAAAGCATTTCCAATTTAACCACATCAATTCATAAGTATAACAATCACAAGAGAATAAAATCAAAATCCTATTGACTCAATGACTGTATCAGACCACACAGTAGAAGTCCCTGAAATTCATTTAACAAGTGGTTTTCAGGATAGAAATCATCATTTTGAAGGTTGCAAGAGGCATGTGTCATCGAAGGCAATGTGGTTTACCCATAAGGTAAGAAAAGGCTCAGAGTAGGAGACAATGGGCTGATGAAAAGCGACAGAAGAGGAAACCCTGAAAAAATAAAGTGATGGGACAAGCCAGGTGCGCTGGAGCACACACGTAATCCCTGGCTGAGGCAGGAGGATCGCTATTAGTTTGAGGCCAGCCTCGGGTACAAAACAAACCCAAGACCAGCCTGAACTGCATAACCTGTCTCAGTAGGACAAAGAAGAATGGAATAAAGAAGAGGACCAGCAGCAGAAAGTATACACAACCATGAATTCAGGGACAGCACAATGATTACAATTTATATTCTGAGAATTAAAATTGCACACCAGAACTCTATAAGCCTTCAAGAACACAAACCACTGAATGTTAATCAGCTATCGTATTGCCTAATGATATAAATATCTCCTATATTTTGAAATTTTTCATTATAATTTTATACCTAATGCTTAGAAAATGGCTTCCATATTAAAATAAATTAGAAACTAATAATCTTTAGGATGAGTTTATTTTGCCTCTCCTGACATTTTTCTAATGTATATTTTAACTTTATGAACAGAAATCAAATATGCAAACACAACAAGTTTACAATTACTAGAACAGCCATGGAATTTAAGCTGGGCTTCTAATTTCTCGCTCATTCTTTGGGATTCTGGAAGCCATGACTCTCATTTGTGATTTGGAAATAAGCCATCCTCTAATCAATCAGCAAGCCAATTGGCACAGAATGATTTCTTTCATGTTCCCCTCATTTACCATTCCAGAAATCCATACATTTTAGTAATGTTTAAGAAGTTGTTACAATAAAAATAATAACTTATGTATCTTGGATTTCCTACACTGTGAAAAAAAATAGGAAACCAAGGCATTTGAAGAAGGGCCTTCCTAGAGCTAAGTTCACCTGACTTCTGTTCTCAAGCAGTGACTTTGCACCAATATCGATCACAAATAAAGAAGAAAAATCGCATTAATGCCTGAGCATCGATCACCCACTTTGGCACTTGTCAACATGTTTGAAAGGAGCAAATGGTCTATCCTTGCTGTGCCCTTTTGTAAATACCCCATTCTCCTCTCCATTATTGACTCAGTCTGTACTTTCCTGACCTACATCTACTCGTGAGCTTTAACAATTACAAATTCAAGGACTTGTCTGCATTGTGCACAGAAGTGATGCAGAGTTACACAGGTGGGTGCAGATGGAGAACAGGGGACCTACATCACACCCCAGGAAGCACAGTCACATGTGAAATGTGACCCAGAAGCACCCCACGGGGTCTACTCATGTCTTGAAGGTAGTCATCTCTGACAGATGATGTGAGCATTTAATTTTCTATGTTCTTTTTTGTGAATTATTTTTATAATCTATAGTGAATTTCTTCTCTGAGTAGCATACTTCTTTGGGTAAGTTAAGCAGGCTTATGTCGCATGCCATGAGTAGAGTCCTACAGTGTCTAGTAAGCCTGGGCCACCTACTGTTAGAAATGTCCCACTTCACTAAACTACTTTAAAGATCCCGCAGGTTTCCAAAACATTACATCTGAACTTGGTGTGAAAGGCCACCACCTTCCCTCAGCCCCCCCCCCATCTCCCAGGGGCCCATACAAGAGAAGGGGGACAAAGCAGTGTGTCTGTGATCCAAAGCCGGCCTGAGTGGGGACGTTCCATGGCTATTATCTGCAGATGTTTTAGTGAAGCAAATATAAATGGATTTTAATTACGTTTTCAGATGTACAACATCCAGTACAGAATAATCCTGGTGGACCCATAGGACCTCAATAAAATAAATCAATAGCACATGTCCTGAAAGAGCATAGCGCTATCTAATATGTTGATCAATATTGACATTAAACCCTCAGTTTGTCATCTACCAATTTTTTGAAAGAATTTGCTGATACGAATATAGCCACATATGAGAAAATTCATAAGGAGATCTTTATCCTCCTGATCCTTGCCAACATTTCTCTGACGCATCACCATGTTACCACATCTCTTGCACCAATGCAGAAAATAATCATCATTCTTTATGTCAGACCTGTGTTTGTCTCTGTACCTCCAATATCCACATTGCTGACTCTCCCACCAGGTCTCACTGAATGTAATTATACATAGCAGAAGCTCAGTAAGCTGTAGGACTGAGTCTGAGTTCTCTGTGAAACACATTGTAAGGAGCTGAGGCCAAATAGTTCCACAGGTCAAGTTCATAGCCAACCACTGTGGTCAGGGTCCTTCTAGGCCCTCGATCACATTAGAATCAGTCTGACTTTTATTCTTCTTGATAGTGCTCCACCTTTCCACCTTTAGCTGAAGTATAATGGACTCTAAACATTGTCATGACAGCTACTTGGGACCTGAGACAAAACTCAAATGTTAGTTCTGAGAAATTACAATAATGTCAAGAAAGACTAGCAATATAAGAGGCAAGATAGCAGGGTAATCTACAAAGTATAAGATTTAGGGACAATTATTCTGCAGAAGAGAGAACTGGATAAAATTACTGTAGAGTGGCCTAATTAGTATAAATACTCAAACACAACAAATGAAGGCAAAGTAGATAGATGATAGACAGATGGAAAGACAGACAGACAGACAGACAGACAGACAGACAGACAGACAGACAGACAGACAGACAGACAGATAGATAGATAGATAGATAGATAGATGATAATCATTGTTCTATTTCTCAATGAAGAAAAACAATTCAAGCAGATAAATTAATAAATTAACACCTCAAGGACACCTAGCTACTAATTACAGGGGCTGAGTTTGAAATCAGGGCTGCCAATTATAAAACCTTAACCATTCTCAGGCTGCCCATTCTGCTTGCCTCTTTTAGTACTTAGTAGCCAAATCTCTGCTGATCACTCACCCTTTATCTATGCTTCTCACACTGAGCTACTCCATGTTCTGTGTCCTCAGAGTGCTAAGCAGGCTGTCAGTGCTTCCGGTTCTAAAACTGCACTGATCCTTCCCAGAAACTCGGCTCAAGCACGTGCTCACTCTATTTTCTGAGAGCAGGAAAATATTAAAGGGAGAAAGCAAGCTACAGGACAAACAGAACCACACCATTCCAAGCACAGGATTTGGAGATGAAACTGCATACAGAAATAAACTTCTTCAACAAGACAAGGATAAAGATAAAGTGTCAGCATTGTGGTGATGCTGGAGATAATTGTAGCAGAAAAAAAAGTATCAAGGATGGGAACTCCAATAGATTCAGTATCATTTTGTAGGTTTTAGTGCCTACATTTGAAACAGACCTGAAAGGTACACAACCTTATTCCTGTTTGAAAAAAAACATGTAATCATGTATCACTCTGATGCTTTATGTGACATATTAAAAAGTAATTGAAGAGCCAGCAAGACAGCTCAGAAGACCAAAGTGCCTGCTTAGGCAAGCCCAGGCAAGCACAGGAACCACAGTTTGATACCCAGCACCACACACCATGCAAACCCCACACCCAGGGTGGGCTGAGCTGGACATAGAATCCAGGCATAGTGGCACATGTTCCTATAATTTCTGGGCTAGGGAGGATGAAAACAGGAAGCTGCATAGTGAGACCCTGTAACAACCAAATACATTAAATAATAATAATGATTATGATGATGATAATAATAATAATCTAATCCTCAAACTGTGAGGATTAGACCAGGATGATGTGGGGCAAATTCATGAAGAAATTCCTGCCTGATTCCTCCCACCCCTGAACTAAGCGAAGCATATGAACCAAAGCCATGCTTTGTGCCTTGAACACTGACCTGGAGCCCAGGAAGGAGAATACTACACCACGAAGCAATTCCTATTTTTAAAAAATAAATAAATACATCTTGATACAATCCAAAATGTCTCTTTCTGTCCTCTATCCTCCTATGCCCTGTTCTTTTCTTGGTGGCATGAGCATCAGATCTTTAATATGTGTTGTCTTAGGCAAAGATACCAGCAAGTAACTTGTCTTTCATCAACAGAAGCTTGAAAAGAGGGAATAAGATGAGGTCCTTATTGTACCAGCGAGTGGCATTTTAAAAATAAAATAAAACAAATATCACTACCTAAAATTCAGATATAGGGGCCGGGGAGATTGCTCAGTAGAATAAGTGCTTGACTGGCAAGTGCAAGAGCCTGAGTTCAATCCCCAGTTCTGCAAATAAATTAATTAATTAATTTAATTTAATTAAATTAAATCCAGATATGTTATGCTACTTCCTTCCTGTGTCTCCAAATTTGAACGTTAGCATGAGTTTCTCTTTCAGGAACCTCAGCCAGTTACAGCCTTGCCCTTCCCTGTCTGAGAAGGCCTGATGAGTCTGAGCTGATGTCCACTGCACTGTAAGCTGGGGGCAGGGCAGGCTCCGTGCTCAGTGAGGTCCTCCTGCAGCAAGCACAGACCCCAGGGAGGCTCAATAGGTCACCAGGAGGGAGCAAGTGAACGGGAAAGGCAGGAAGCCTACACCGGAACGGAGCATTGCTCAGCTATAAAAATAGATACACTGAAGGCTTTTAAAGACAAATGGGTGTCATAGAGACCATACTCATAAGTGAAATAAATCAGACCTACATGTGTAAACAGCACATTGTTTCTCTAGTGTAAATAAGACCTGAAAGAAACAATTGATGCTATGAAAAGGAAAGAAACTGTTCAAGGGAAAGCACTGCCTGGGATGGGGAAAAGGACAAAAGATTTTTAAAAAGGAAGGGAAAAGATCATTTATGTATAGATACAGGATAGCTGGGATAGCTGCACTGCTGATTTCTACTGATCTATTGAAAGGAGCAGGTAATGCTTAATTATATTTTCTTCTCCTTTTTAATTTCATATAACTTTTTAAAACAATTTTGTAGCTTACGTATGGTAATGTAAACAACCAACTTAAAGACAATATAATGCAATATAACAATCACTGTTCAATTCCTAATATTTTGTTTAGTGAAATCCTGTATCATTTCTGATGGGTTTTTGTTTTATAATTTTATAATCTCTCTCTCTCTCTCTCTCTCTCTCTCTCTCTCTCTCTATATATATATATATATATATATATATATATATATGTAATAAAAGAATATCTTCTTTAGTAAGTATAACTATCAATGTGCAATGAATTTAGTCATTCAAGCTAAGCACCAGCTAAATACCACATCCTCTCCGGTATCCCAGGCAGGAACTGTCACTGCCTCAGTATCATTTCCATCTTATATGCTGGCTGATGGAACACAGTTGGAAATAATGTTTCCCGGTGGTTACATACAGGAAAATTAGTATTATATGTCTACAGTTTGTGTTCCCACTCTGTTCAAAAATAAGTTCTGAAAAATATTTCAGTTGTCACTGTTTAATGCAATCATTTAGACTTTGCCATGTCTTACGTATTTTGCACAAGAATTAAAACATCAATTATATTTTTCTCTCATGTTTTGTTTTTAAGTGTCTAGATGCAGTAAGAAATTATTGCCTCATGCTTATTAAAAATATTTTTCTGACTATAAGCTACAAAAAATTTCATTTCTGTCCAATGCAAATAATTGTACATATATCTTAGGTTTGACCAAAAATGGTTGAGAATTACTTCTGGATGATATATAAGTAGAAACTCCAAATACAAAGTAATGTAATACAGAGGAAATGAGGTCATTTCAAAAAGAAATGATTTAATAACAGATGTTACATTTAAAATTAATTATAATTTAAGTAAACAGTGGAAATGCGAGTACAGCAGAGGCAGCGATGGACGGAGATGATGTAAGACACCAGGGCGCATTGCCGGGAGAGGCCCTGGGCACAGGACCCCACCCCCTCAACATGGCGCCAGCTACTTCCGGCCTCTGCTGACTGGATTATGAGGACAGCCACACAAAAGTCCCATACCCGATTCAAAAATTTGGGCCTTCATTCAGAATTCCAGAACATCTAACTCATGATGGTGTTCATAGAAATGAAGTCAGTAATCCGACAACACCTAAGGTATCCAGGTACAGCCTAGGGGGAACTGGCTGTCCGCCAGAGGAGAGGATAAGAAAACCCAGTGGCTCCCTCACATAATGATCTAGCCCCCCTCACCAATCCTTGCACTAGAATCGTTGGAATTGCATGGGGTTTATCAAGGACAAAATTTAATTTTTATTTATTTATTTTATTTTATTTTTTGTGATACCAGGGATTGAACTCAGGACCTTGCATTTGCCAGACAAGTGCTTATTCTACTGAGCCATCTGCCCTGCTCCTCAAGGAGAAAATTTAAAGCTAAACTATACAAATCACGAAAGGCCACATATTATAGAATCCATTTGAATAAAATGTCCAGAATTTTGTGGAATTCAAACAGACAGTAAGAGAAGTGGGACCAAGGCTGGTACGCAGGAGAGCTCAAGAGGATGCAGGAAGTGGCCGTTAATGGGTACAAGTCTCTTTGGGGGGTGATGAAAATGCTCCAAAATTGATTTTATTGATGGTTGTGAGGCTCTGTGAAAATGTTAAAAGCCATTAAATTATTCATTTTAAATGGTAAATGAATAATTTGTAGGGTATGTGAATTATATAGCAGTACAACTTTAAAAAATAAATAAATAAACCTAGGAGTTTAAAACTAAATTGCAAACCATAAAAATAGTGCCATTCATAACAAGTCAAACCCATGTAAAGGATTTATTTTTAAAGCTTTTTGTAGAGTTTGTTCACTTTAGAACTAGATAGATTATCCATTCTTGATTTCTGTGATGAGGGAGGGTGCAACACAGATAAGAGAATTTAAAACTCAAAACTTTAAGATGAAGTTTAAGTGCAGAATTTTAAAATTTTATTCAATTTGGAATTCAAGGGGTGTATGCACTTTTTCTCATTGAAGCCTTTAAGGATGGAACAGATGTCAACACGGCAGTTTGAGCAGAGCCATGTGTAAGGAGCAGCACAATGTTTAATTTTGTGTTATCTTGGCATGCCTCTGGGGCCTAGTAGGACTGCAGAAGCAGCCTACATGCTGCTGGTTCTTGTCCATACTGCAGCTAAGAGCAACACCACCTCCCGCCAGCTGTAAACTTTAACAGTGAAGACCAAGGCTCCTAGAGATGGCAGGACTTCTTAGGGCACCGCGACAGTGCAAGCCCCACCTGAGGGTCCAGTCTGCTCTTTGTAGAATTCTGACCCAGCCAGCTGCAGGAGCCCTTCCTTGATTTCCCATGCAGGCTGGTCCTGCCGGGTAGCCCCTTGTCAGCTAATGTGCAGAAACTTCTCTGGCTCAGGCTGAAGTGGAGGGGTGCAATCACCATTAGGAGCTGCTTTTCATTTTTTTCTGATGAAACAATATAATAATCACAGCAAAAATGTGGAAATTCCATTATACTGGATATTTAGGTTTAGAATTATCATCCTTCAAACTTAACTGATATGAGGGCTGGCTGGGCTGGGCTGGGCTTCCTCACCAGGATGCCTAGACACGGATGCCTTACAACTCATCTCTCCTCAAGGAAAGCAAATGTGTCTGCCCACCAGGACACCACTGGCATCGACTTCTTGACAAGGTGGAGGAGGCAGAGAAAAAGAACAGAGCGTCAGATGGGGCTGGGATAGCTGTGCGTGTCATTGGCTGCTGTGCTCAGAGTCACATGAGGGAGAATGAGAAAGGTTGATACTCTGGATTATCACGCAAAGTGTTTAGATCCTGTAAGTGATTTATGTGTAAAGAAGGGATGATTTCATGGCGTTAACCTTCTGAGAATTCGCTTTACCACTTTCATCAGTGAAAACAGCCCTCAGGCAGGATGAGCACCCTCCGTGCTGCCCGCCCTGCTCCTCCGTGCTGCCCTGTGAGGGGGGCTCTGCAGTAATTAGGAATCTTTAGAAAACTCAGGAGTAAAGGAAAGTTTATTTTTACTGGACAACACTGTGCAAGTCTTGAATGGAACAATAAAAGTTTAGCGCAAAAACTAAGCTATCACTTAGTATTAAGCAAAGCAAAGGGGAAATTGGAATGGGCAAACAATTGAGGAGTAAGAGACAGCCCAGCCGGGAGTTTCCATTTCTTATTTCTATGATTTTGCTTCTCTGTAACAGGAAAAGAGATAGTATTAAGAATCAGGAAATTATGAAGAGAATCAGTGATCTATACCTCTGGAGGGAGAGGCATCGATTTTCTTCTTCAGTTAATTACAGTGCTATTTTCCAGCATGGAGAGGTTGGCATCCCCTCTGCTGTGTAATTACAGCACTATTCAAGGACAGAAATCATGCGACGACCTCACAAGCTAAGCATATCCCCGGAGCCCAGAACTCAGGCAAGGACTGGTCCACTCTGCTGCATATGAAGACTCCCAGTACTTCTCCCCAAACAAATGCATATGTATTGATACCTTCAGCACTGTTGCACTTGTTTCAACCACAGCCGTGTGGTTTCTTGTCATCATTTTAGATGGAAATTAAAAGAGCAATCAGAGTTCTTCTCAAGCAGCCCCAAAGCAATGAGTGCTCCTGAAATAGTTTCCAAGTCAGCTGACTATATGCAAAAATTCTTTATCCACCTTTTATGACATGATGTTAGCAAAATAGAATTTTGTGATTTGTGGGCAATATTTGCCATGGGACTCTGTGTATTTATGAATCATTGTGGATTTAGATGGTACATGGGATCATTGGAAGCCATAAATCATGCTTTGGGGACATAATATCATTTTTTATTCCTCAATTGCATGTATATGAAAAAGATACACATTTGCTTCTTCTGTTCAAGTTTAGAGGCAGCTGTATTGAGAAGAAAAAACAATACATATTATCCCTGAGAAAAGCTAGGACATTTGGCACAATGTCCCTGCAATAACTCTTGATTGTTCCTTAGACTCCTGCCAAGTCAAGGGGACATTGTAAACCAACAAAGACAGACTTTCCAGATGAGTATTACCTGAAGGACACTGGGACCCAGGTAAGCTAGTGTGACTTGTAGAAGAACCTGCCTTCCTGCTGTTATGCTATGAGCTGTTCCCTGGAACATTGGTCATACTAGGAAATAAAAAACAGTTAATGATGTCACTGTTCTGTACCAACATTACAACATACCCTTCCTGCAGTAACCCAGCCACTCATCTAACTGGCCGCCTCTCTACCTACCAGTGAGAATGTCATGGATTTTGCTGGAATATGCAACCTTCTAAGGATTTTGCCACACAGCGCTGCTCTACCTCTTCAGACTTCTTGGGGATCCTCCCTCAATATGTTAATCTTATCATTGCTTGTTAGTGCTGTTGGTAAGTATTACTGAACCTTATACCTCACAAATCATCAATGAATATTTTCTCCAGTTTCTCGCCAGCCCTCTCTGCTACCCCAGAACACCTGGACTGTGAATGAAATGCAATGAACAAAAGGGTTTGGGAAGGAAAGGGAGAGAATAAGAAAGGAAAGGATGCTTCCCCACTTCTAGGACAGAAGATGCACTAAGAAGCCAAAGATGTGTTCTCTGAGGACATTCAGGAGCCTTCCAGATAGAAGAATGATAGAAGCTCTCATGCTGACAGAGCCCTACACTAGTAATATTTTATCCAAGTGATATTGGCTTCCGGTGACTTGGGAGAATTCATGCTGAAAAGAACAGTGGCTTAAAGAGCTTAGGGCAAGAGTTAGCAACCAGAGAACTAAGAAGGACATAAGAATATGAAAAGCAATCAACTTTGCATATAGACAATAGATCCTGCAAGCAAAAGGCCCCACTCCTCAGGATGCTGAGGAGAGGTGAGCTGAAAAAAGTGGACCAAGCTGGGTTATGGCTCCAGGGGCCACCTCAGACCACCACATTTGAATATCCAAGGAAAGGAAGCCAAGAGAAGCTGGGTAGCAAAGCATTTACCACACGAAAAGGCCACTGTGGGATGATGAACTTGCCAAGGACTTCTGGCCAGTGGGAACCAAGAAGCTTACACTTCCACTGTTCTGGACATGAGCTTGAGATTACTGTTGAGCAGCTCTCAGGCTGGTGCAACTTTGCCACTCCCATACAAACTATTTTAAATTGAGTAGCAATAGCAAGAATTGTGCTGTGGAAATGATAACATAGGTAGTTCCGTGTTTTTCTCTGAGTAGAAAAACAGTAAATGAAGCTCTACATTGAAGGAACCCTTCACCATCTATCTCAGTTACTTTTCACTCATTGCTGGGATCAAATACCTGACACCCAAAATTAAGTAAGGTTGATTTAGCTCACAGTTAGGAGAGATTTCATCCCATACTTGACTTGCTCCAAGCCATAGAAGCATACAGTATGGGACAGCCCTTAATGGTGACAGAAAACAGCAAAGAGAAAAAGGAGGGCAGGCACTGTGGCTTCTAACAAGCCTCTCTCCCTGCCTTATATTATAAACAGGCTACCCTGGGATGAGGGCATAGAACTCATACGATACATGCCTTTGTCTTGCACAGGATAAGGATGTTTACCCAGTAAGAACCCTGGCTCCCTGTGAGTCAATTAATTAAATGTTTCAATTGACACAAGGTATCAGTCAGTACACCAGCTTTTCAAACAAATATATTTTTATTTATTCTTTAATTTTTATCAGTTATACAGATTGTTTTGTTCAGGGATGATGTATTTGTGTTGTCACATGTCTCTGTCACTGATTTCTCTGCCCCATCTCTTCTCTCTTTACTGTATATTTGAAGCATTTGAAGAGAAACTTGGCTCTTCAGGTCTGTGAAAGTGGATAACCTGTAATGTCTTGACTTAGTGTCTATGGATGAGAATTTTTCACTGTTGTCTTCAAAGAAACTTTTTCTTCATGGGAAATGAATTGCAAATTAGAATTCAAGCATGAGACACTCAAGTCAGCCACACTGGGCAATACAGAAGGAAGGGGTCCATTTTAAAGAGGATGACACTACCAATTCAAGATGGCCAGAGGAAAGGCAGTATTTCTTCTTTCCCAAATAAAAAATCCCTATCAATGACAAAATATGTATGAAAGGATCATAAAAATAAATCTATGAACGTTGAAAAGCCAAGTAGTATTCTACAAACACATGAGAGATGTAGTTTATGAAAGATAATACATAACAACACTCTCAGTGAAACAAAGTAGAATAAGGAATTAAAGAATATAAAATCGCTTCAGAAGCAACACAGATTGTAAGAATAAATAAAAAGGCATTTTCTAAGCAAAATTTTGAATGATCCCTGAAACAGGGTTAATAGAACTATGAGAAAGAGGAACTCGGGCTTGAAGATGTGGCAGTTGCTTGGTGGCAGGAGAGAAGAGCAGGGCTGACATCTGTTACCCGTGACTCTCATTTTGTCTACATGAAGTATTTTTCCAAGTGGAACATTGGATCCACTGCACACAGGACCGTGCAATCTGGAGCACTCATCTCCAAAACAAAGAATATGTGGCGAATGCACTTGGTCTCAGCCCCGCCAGCCCCTTGAGCAATCACAGAAAGAAACTCCTGTAATTCAATGCTGTGCTCATTGCCAGGCAAAGTAATTATCCTTTAATCTGAGGAAATACATTTCCAGTTATTAATTTTGTTTAAACCAAAGTCATATTTAAAATATAATCAGAGCCAAGAAAACAAAACATTTGAAAAAGCCCAATGTGTAGTAGATCTAAAATTTATAAAGAACAGAAACAAACTTTAGTATGACCATAATTAATATCCTAGGATATTTCAAAGCACATGAAAACCCACTGAAAATAGGTTGCTGGGGAAAGAAAATATTCAGAATTGTTGCCAATATAAAGTAAAAGTGATAGCCATTCAATAGATAGAATAACTACTCAAACAGTACTCAAGGTCAAACAGTAAAGCAAAAATAAATGTAGTTCAGCATTACAGCATTTGCCTAGCACCTGGATGAGATCCCACAAACACACACACAAAGAAAGAAATATATAAAGTGCAAGCAGGATCACAGGACAATGTGAGAAAAATATGGATGTACAAGAGAAAGACATTTGTTAAATGTGTAATGTGCCTACAGGGCATATTTGAGAAAATAATAGAGAGAAGGAATGCTTTCCAGAGGAAGAATATGTGTGAGAATTAGAGAAATGCTGAAAGCTTGATTTGTCCAAGTGTTCAGTGAGGGTCAGAGGACCGACCCTTAAGCACACCCCTGCGACACAATTACATACTTGCTAGTATATTACCAAAGTTATAAGGAAAAAGCAAATGACTTTCAAAGTTTCCAAATATCTTAGACAATTAGATAGGAATAGGTGACATTCACATTTGAAACATAAAAGTATTTGCAGATCATGTGACTTTTTATATAGAAAGGCCTATCAAGTCCCCAAAGTGCCATTGAACTGAAAAAAAAAAAAATTCCACAGTACTACAGGATACAAGATCAGCATACAAGCAAGAATTGCACTAATAGTGTTTGGACAGGATATTCTGTCAGCTTCTTGACAACCACTAGGAAGATAACAAGGCAGAAAGTATTAATTATTGAAACTGTACTATAGTTCAGCTTTAGAAAGTAAGATAAGTACATTCTCTTAATTCATTGATTAGAGACATCTGCTCTAATTGTGTTGTAAGTAGAATATCACGAATATGCCTTGTATGACAAAAAACCACTATGAAAACAATATGCAATGTATTAATTATTGAATGTCTTGCTAATTTGATTTGAGACTGTCTCATTGATATGTGTTCTTCAATAAAATAAAAAATGAATAAATAATTAAATAATCAGCCTACAAACAAAAGAGTACTTATACACAGCAGCCATGAAAAATCAGAAAATTAAACTAAAAAAAAAACTATTTCCATACAATGCTATTAAAATATGCAGGAATAAATTTCACAAAAGCGGTGCAAGATATAAACAAAACAAAATAAAGAGAAAGCTAATCTGTGTTTATGGATTCGAGGATGTGAACCTGGCCAGAAGACTCGGTGCAATCCTAATTAAATCATAGCTGCTCTTTCAGCATGAATTGTCCACTAGTTCTAAAATGAAAGTGCATGAGATGCAGAACTGCTGAAATCATATTGAAAAAGAATCAAAGAACTGGAAGAGACACACTCCTGGACTTCAAAGCTCCACATAAATTATACTAGTAAAGACTATGTGGTATTGGTGTAAGGATAAGAGGAACAGATTCAGAAATAAATTCTGAGATTTGCAATCATCAACTCATTTTGAAGACAAGTGTCAAGAAATTGAAAGAATTTTACCTCTTCAAAGAATTGTCGTACAAGAAGTACATACAGAACAAGTAAATTATAAAACTACCACATATCATATACAAAGTTTAACTCTAAATGTATGAATATAAATGGAAGAACTATAAAGGTCTCTGAAAAAAGTATGGAAATAAATGTGTTTTTCTTTTATTTTATGGAAGAAAAAGTAGCAATGAGACAGTTTCAAATCAAATTAGTAGGACAGATTCAACAATTAATACATTGCATATTGTTTTCGTGGTAGCTTTTTGTTGCACAAGGTGTATACATGATGCTCTATGTACAAACACTATTAGAGCAGATGCCTCTAATCAATGAATTAAGAGAATGTAGCTATATATCTATCTTTCTTTTAAACCAGAATTATACTACAGTTTCAATAATTAATACTTTTTATATTGTTATCTTCCTAGTGGTTATCCATAGTACAAGCAGCAGACAGGATATCCTGTCCAAATACTATTAGTGAAAATCTGTCTTATGAAATCATGCAAAAGTACTGCATATTTTTCCTAAATGTATACTGTTTATACAAAACTGTTTATACAAAACAAAGAATGGTTCTTCCTTTGTATCCAGTTTTTTTTGTTTGTTTAGTCCTGTCAGAGATGGGTATTCTATTGTCATTCAATTATTATAGGTACTTGAATTCAGCAAAACAATCCAACAGAGTCCAGCAGTCCACTATAATTGTTGGTTATCCGAAGTTGTTGACTAGAGCAATTTATAGCTCAGCTTATTATTATGACTTTATTTTATATACTTTGTTTTTATACTTTTCTGCTGGATGGTTAAAACCAAGATAAAGCAAGATCTATATAACAAGAAATGTATCTTTTGTATCTGATGAGGTCAGTCAAGTCCCTACAGGCTTTATCTTGTAATCCTGTACTTCTCTCTGTAGATCCTTTATCTGTGCCCACCATGTGGATGAGTTAGGGCCATTGCTTGATCAGTTTGCTCTCTGTGAGACCATGAGAGAAAGTTTTCTCTCAATGTGACTCTCTTTAGGACACTATGAATCATCAATCACATTCTTCTCTGGCTCCATAATCTCCTTCATCAGAAAATTTGGGGCACAACTGAGTTTTATGATGTTACAGTACAGGTTCTCCTAAGTCCTGAATCTTCACTGACCTTAGAAGGCTAGGGCCAAAATGTTGGCTGACCTTGCAACTCTTACATTTCTCCAATTTTTGATTTGCAAATTTAGATTGTTAACCATCCAGAAGAGACGCCAATTATTACCCTGCAATGTATGCAGTTCAGTTTACTCTATCTGACTAAATCCTTTTTAGTTGTTGTTCTACATTTCTATTTGCATTTCTTCTTTTGATTTCTTATACTAGGCAGACTATATGATAATTGCACATGTGTGCCTGATTTATTTCACTGATAAGTATATGTTAAGTGGCATCCATTTCAATATAAATGCTTCAAGCTTATCATTCTTCATAGCTAAGTAATATTCCATTGTATAGAAATACCACATCTTCTTCAAACATTCCTCATGTAACGGACATCTTGGTTGTTTCCAAGGTTTGGCTATCACAAATTGTGCTGCTGTAAACATCTGTACACACATATCACTAGGATATCATGTTTTCAGCTCCTCTGGGAAAATTCTGAATAGGGTGATAGCCAGCTTGAATGTGATTTCCAGTCCTACTCTTTGGAGGAATCTCCACACTGATCTCCACAATGGTTGTACCAGTCTACATTCCCACCAGCAATGGAGAAGTGTTTCCCTTTCCCCACATCCTCTCCAACATTTGTTGTTGGTTGATTTCTTTATGTTAGCCATTCTTTCTGGAGTGAGATGTTATCTCAGTGTTGTTTTAACCTGCATTTTATGGACAGCTAGTGACGCGGAACATTTTTTCATATATTTATTTGCTTCTTTAATTTCGTCCTCTTGAGAATTGTGTATTCATCTCAGATGCCCATTTCTAGATGGGTCTTTAAATTTGAGGGTCCTAATGTATCTTAATTCTTTATAAATTGTAGGGAGCAGACCTTTGTCTGATTGCTTATTAGTTAAGATATTTTCAAACTTTGTGGATTGTCTTTTCACTTTGTTGACAGTTTCTTTTGAAGTGCAAAATCTTCTCAGTAACAGGTGGTCCCAGTTGTTTATTCTTTAGAGTGTTTCCCATGTAAATACATGTTTGTTCATGAACTCTTTGCCTACTCCTATGTCTTCAAGAGTTCTTCCTACTTTCTCTTCTGAGATTGAGTGTTTCTGTTTTAATGTTTAGATCTTTAATCCATCTTGATTTTTGCTTAGTGCATGGTGATAGAGCTCAGTCAAGTTTTAGTTTTCAGCAGACAGAAAGCCAATTTTTCCAGCACCACTTGTTAAAGAGGCTATGTTTCTTCCAGTAAGCATGTTTGGCCCCTTTGTCAAAGATCAAGTCCTAGCTGGGCATGGTGGCGCATGCCTGTAATCCCAGCACTTGGGAGGCTGAGGCAGGAGGATTGTTGTGAGTTCGAGACCAGCCTGAGCTACAAAGTGAGCTCGAGGCCAGCCTGAACTGCATAGTGAGACCCTGTCTCAAAAAGACAAAAAAAAAAAAAAAAAAAAAAAAAAGATCAGGTCCTGAGTGTGTTCATAGAGGCCTCTGCACCTTCTAATCTATTCGATTGATCCACAGGTCTATTTCATTGCCAATACCATGTTGATTTTATCACAGTGGCTTTGTAGTATAATTTCAAGTCAGGAATTGTGATGCCTCCTCCCTATGTTGGTCAGGATTGCTTTTGCTATTCTAGGTGTTTTGTGGTTCCAAATAAAATTTAGGAATGATTTCTCTATATCTGGGAGGTATGTCGGTGGCAGTTTGATAGGGATTGAATTAAATCAGTACAACAATTTTTGGAGTATGGCCACCTTCATGATGTTGATTCTTCCTATCCAGGATCAGTGAATATCTTTCTATTTTCTGAAATCCTGTATGATCTCTGTAAATAAATACTTATGCCTTTAAATTTTGATTTCTTGAATGATTTCTTGATTATGACATCAAAAATAGAAGAAGAAAGTACAGTCGAAACTCAAAAATACGTCCAATAAATTATCAATAATAGGAAAATATCATCCACATAATGGGAAAACACATTTGCAAATTATGTCCTGATGAGGATCAGAATGTATAAAGAACTTTTCAACGCAACAATTGAACAAGAACACAATTAAAAATTGGCAAAAGATTTGAATAATAATTCAAATATACAAATGGCTGATGAGCACCTAGAAAATGCTTAGTATCATCAGGCATTAAAATTGCAAAATAAATCTACTCTGAATTATCATTTCATACATACTAGGAGGGCCATAATAAAAAAAAATGTATTCTAACAAGCGTGGCAAGAATGTGGGAAGCCAAAATATGCAAGGACTGCTGGCAGGTATGCAAGGATGCTGCAGGAATTTGGAAGCAGTATTAGCATTCAGAACATTAAGCATGAAATTCCCATATGACCCAATAATTCTATTCCTTGGCATATCTCATGAGAACTGAAAATATAGCTGCACACAGAAGTTTTGCATCTCAAACATGAAAGTGTCTAGCGTTCATCCTTCTGGCTCCACACCAAAAGCAATCCAAAGTCCACCGATGATGGGAGATCAGCTATACACAAGGGGTCACAGTCTGCACAACAGAATATTGCTCCTAAAAGAATGAAGAACTGTTGCATTCTACAACACAGATGAACAAGGAAAAATCACAGGAAGTGAAAGAACCAACAGGGAAATACCACATACTACCTGACTCACTTACATGACACACCAAGCACAGCAAATCTGTAGCAGAAGGAAGTAGAGTAGTGAATTTCAGGGGCTGGGAAGACAGGGGAACTGAAATGATTTCTAATGGACGAAAGGGCTTTTTAAAACAATGAATGAAATATTCTGGAAATAATAGTGATTTTTGTACAACCTTGTGAATATACTACAGCATACTAAAAATATACACATATGTTAAGTACAATAATGTGCACTTCAAAATAATTTTATGATATATGAATTGTATCTCAGTTAAAATTTTCAAATTTTGCAAGTTGGAAAAAATAGTTCCATGAAAGAACAAGAGTAAAATTGGCTTTAAATCTCACATTAACAGCATAAAATAACTAATGAATATCTAACTGTCTTTTCAAATATTTGAGGTTAAACATTTGGATCAAAAATTCTGTTTATGTTAATTAGGATCCAGCTGAGACACTATTATAGTATTTTTAATTGTATAAGAACTAAAACACTTTAATCCATAATAGTATTTGGAAATATGAACTTAGCAAGACAAAGAGTAAATCCAAGAGTGGAGAAGATAGTCAAAGCAGAAGAATTTTAAGTCACGTAAAGAGGAATATGTCTATAGACAAATAGAGCGTGAAACTAGCAAATATAAAGACAGAAAGTCTCCAGAATCAGAAAAACAAACTTGGAGAGCAAAAGGTCACATTTTGAAACTGGTTGCTGTATAATTTCAATAAAACATGGGCAGTAGCAGTATAAGCATTTTAGGCGGGAGGGGGGGTGATAGTGATGAATTTTAGACACAGCTCCCCTCCTGTAGCCAAATAATAAACACAGCATGCTTGTGCAGGGCCCAGGGCATAAGTTCATAGAAGGCAGATGATACTCATTCTGAAACCTAGCAAAGCTTCCTAAAATTCTTTAGAAGTCGGCTTGCTATTTGGTTTATTTATTTATTTATTTATTATTGTATTTAGAAGGGTCTACAGGGTTTCACTGTGTAGATTGGACTCGTAGTAATCCTCCTGTTTACAACCTCCCAGGTGCTGGGATTACAGGTACACACCACCACACCCAGTCTCCATGGAAGTCTCAGTGCCCCTGAGGGCTGGAGCTGGCATGACAGGCCCAGGATGGAACTCCTAGCCCCTGTTTCTGCCTAAGCAGGCACTTTAATCCTCTGATCTACTTGGCCTAACCAAAAGTCTGCTTGATATTGATAGCATTTTAAGGATAGCTGAGATTTTAGGGGGTCAACATGTAGTTTCTGCTGTCAGGTTAAGAGCATAAGAATTAACGATTTATAGATGCTGTGGAAATGAAAACTAGAACTTAAAACTCACCAATATGGTGAAGACATGACACTCAGCTCAGAGCTTCATCTGAAATCCCTAAAGCAGGACTCCATGGGAATTACAGCTGCCAAAAACTTAAGTTTTCCCAAGATTGAAAGTCAGACTTCAATCAACTCAATCCATGGTGTAATTAAAGCAATTTTCTCCCATTTTACTGGCCTTCCAGAAACTTAAAGAAATCACTTCTGCAATAAGATAATATCTTTTAGGGCTTTGAAAATTGTTTAAATACACACATTCTAGCAATAATAAAATATTATTTATCAAGACTCGAGCAAGAGAAAACATAAATATAAGGAAAACATCCACAGGCTTTCTAGACACTGAAATTGTCAGGCATGAGCTCAACTGTGATTAATATATTTAACAAGATAATAGGGGGGGAAATGTTCACCAGGAACTGAAATACTTAAAAGGTATCAATGTAAATTATATAAATTAAAACTGAGAAATCAAATCATAGAGTTCTTTAGTTACAGCTAAAAGCCAGATTGAAATTCTGAATTGTCTATCAGAGGCAAAGGAATGTGTAATTTAGATAAGCAGTTTACCGACAAACAAAGCACCTTCAAAGTCTAAATAACAATACACATATAATACAGGAATTACACCTAACAAGAAATTGAAAAGAGCATAGAAAAATTTAGGCACAATCAATATGTGAAGAGATAGCAAATGAGAACTTCTCAAAACTAATAGACCTCCTCCCATTTATTGAGGAGGTGCACTAAACTGAAAGAAGAATGAATATAAAGAAAACTATGCTCAGATATTTCATAGTAATTATTTTAAAGTCAGAGACAAACAGAGATACTACAGACATAAAGCACAAAAAATTACTATCTTGAAAGAAAGACAATAACACTAAACTCTTCAGAAGAAAAATAAAGTGAAGAAACTCTGTTAGGAGTTTCCAGAGAAATGTAATCCGTAGGAAATAAAGAGGGGTGCACAAAGAGATTTTTTGTGAGAGGTTGGCTCAAACACTTACAAAGACAGAGATATCCCAAGTCCTACCAGTTGCATGCCAAGGACCTTCATAAGCCAGGGACAGTCCCAGTCCTAGCTTGGAGGCTGAAAACCAGAAGAACCAATGCGATCCCAGTTAGATAAAGGAGGCCCCAGGAGCTGGGTGCTGGTGACTGAAGCAAAAAGTGGTGGGCCCATCTCAGAGAGAGAAAACTTATCCTTTCTCTGCCTTTCTGCTATACCTGAACCTTCATCAGGCTGAAAGACCATGGCCCACATATTTGAGGCAGATATTCCTGACTTGGTCACTGGTTTGCAAGCTAATCTCTGCTGCGACAGCATCACAGGTGCATCGAGGCACCCTTTAATCCAGTAATGTGAGTGTATAAGTCCACCTTGGGGGTAACCCATGAGAAATAGAATAAGATATTTAAATTTTGGGGAAAAAAAGGCTCAGTGAAACATTTGTCCACTAACTAACTTGAGAAAAATACATCTTCAACAGAAGTAATTTTTACAAAGAATAACTATAATCTTGAAATGAGGTATTAAAAATTAAGGAAAAATAAACATCAATAAACTATCAAAAGATAAATTATGTGGATAAATTAATATGGGGGCATACTGATAGTATAAAATGGTAATATATGGCTTGGGGATTAAGTGTTTAGAAAGAAAATACATGACAGAAATAAAACCTAGAGAGGTTTAATGGATTTATGCTCATCTTGTCATTTTATCATCAGTAACAGGCAATGTTCTAAATTATATTAGAAGGTAAACAATAATTATAATCAATTTTTAAACCTAAAGTTCTAATAATACTCAAATAATTTGCACCTATCTAATAGAAAAACAAAATAAAATTATAAAGAAAAAAGTTTAAAGTTATTATTTATTATTATTTTAATTATTATTATTAGCAATTGGTATTAGATTTAGGCTCTTGTACTGAGCTACATTCGAGGCTAGGTACAAACTCAGCAACCTCCTGCCTCAGCCTCCCAGATACTGTCATTGCTGGTGCAACATCCAGTTGAAAATCTGATTAACCCTAAGGCAGGAAATAAAACATGAAAAAGGGAAGAAGAAGCATTAAAACATTGCATTTTTTTTCTAAATATGTTAGTAACCACATTAACTTTTTATAAAGTAAAAACAAGCCAAGAATTGGGGAAAATCATGTATGTATATATACAGGATAGCTAAGATGATTGGACTACTAATTTCTATCATTTTCTGAAGCTAGGGTTAATGCTTAAAATTTTTACTTAGACCAACTTCGCCTGCTCCTGTCTACAATCTAAACAACTACAGGGCAGACAACAGTGCAATATAACAGCCAATGCTCAACACCTATCATCTTGGGTATTTTGAAATTGTGTACTGCTTCTAATGTCTTATCTAATACTTCTATACTCTATTTTTTTAAAAAATAGACTAGTTATAAAACAATCCTCAAGCTCATGCTGTTTGAAAAAAAAAACTGCCTTAAATGTAAATATATAGAAAATCTTAAAGTAAAAGGATAAGAGAATATAAATTGTACAAACATCAAACAGAATGGAGCTTTTGTAGCTGGGTCAGTGTCAAAGTAGACTTTATGACAAGAAACACTAGAATAAACAAAGAAGGACAAACAATAATCATATGTCTATAAAACTAATAAATGTTCATAAAACTAATATCACTTTTAAATATTCTTTAGAAGTTTTCAAGCCACAACACAGAAGTCCTTATGCTGTTAACCGTTCAGACTGTGCAAGCTTTCAATATGGTGCCCCGAGTAGCTGCCAAGAACTACAGAAACAAAACAAAACAAACAACCTCCTAGGGACATTGAGTATTTAAATGATGTAGTGAATTCTGTCAAACTGCATAGAAAACTACAAGTGCCAACTGCATTCTACATGGAATTTCCAGAAGCAGATAAAATATGTATCAAAGCAACATATACCAGGCTGTCCAGTTAACCTCAGCAAAATTTAAAAGATTGCAACTCTCCACAAAATATATTTGAACAATAATTTAAATAATGAAGAAACTATCATTTGAGAAATAATAATGAGGATCAGGAGGAGGAGGACGAGGGTGAAGAAGAAGAAGAAAGCAAGAACCAGGGGGAAAAACTAAATACATTAGAAATGAAGCAATGCATTTCTAAGTAACACATCTGTCTAATGGGAAAGATTAATAATAATTACAAAAAAAGTTTAACTAACACACACAAAAATGTCAAACAACTGAACAGCAGGTGGAACTCAGACATTGATAGTGTTACATAAATATATTAGGAAAAATATTTTTCCAGTCTTCAGTTCTGCTGCACAAGTTGACTTGAGTTTTGCAAAGATGAAATCATTAGTTTTACATGTATCTTACCCTTTGAATCTTCCTCTGGTGGTAAGAGGGAGGATTGGTGTAAGGGAAGAGAATACATTACCTGAGAACACATTTTGCTTGATTTTTAAATCTTGAGAGGAAATTTTGTAATTTCATGCTTTCTCTGTGATTAACCTCATTTCTGCCACTATAAAAATCAGAAGAAAAAAGTACGATCAATTCTTTTTGGTTTATTAGTTTTTCCTTGCCTTTGGGAAGTAAGCATTCTATTCTTCCAGGTGTATTTAACTCCTTTTTTTCCTTCTAGTTTGCTCACACAATGAACCCAACCCACGTTTCCCTCAAATGAATACCCTAAGAAGAAACAGATTTTTGTCCATCTCTATGTCCACTTTGTATCTCAGCAGGAAAATCTTAAGTCTATTCCCTCTTGACTTGCCTATGGCAGTGGGGAAAATTTAATCTTTTGCCTGGGAGCCTTAACAGGAGGTGAAGAGAAAGCTGTGTTTGAAGATCAAAGACAGCAGAGGCAAGCTTCCCTCCTGTGCTGGGTGGTAGAGACCAAACCAGTGAATTCTGTCCTTGTCATGAACTTGCCCTCTGCGCTGTCCATTGCTGCCACAGATTCAAGTTCAGAAGTTATTCTCCACTTCCTTGGTGTTTCTGTGACTAATGGTTCCACTTGCAAAGGGTGGGGGTGAGGGTAGCTGATGGGTTTCATATAGCAGAACAGCCAGGCAGGAAGCATAGTGCCACTCAGCAAGGGGAGCACACCCCAAATTGTGTCTAAAATATCTCCTAGGCATAAATAACTTCAAAAGCATGAAAACCATGAATCATTACATTCCAGGGAAAAGTCTAAAAATGTGAACACAAATGTCACATTCAAGGCATTCCTGGACTATCTGTTGTCTGTGCACAAACATCAGTTTCAAGACCTCTGGCTTTAATATTCAAAAAAAAAAGAGGAAAGAGAATCAAACCATGAAAGAGAAAGCAGTCATGAGAAAGTAAATGGAAATGTGAGTTTTTGAAATGCAGTAACCAACTCCAAAGCTTTGGATTTTCAGTACCTTCGGACTCTACAGTCAATACATTAATGCCATGCATTGTCCTTCCTTCTCTTGATGACCTGTCAACAACAAATCCTTTCTTTTTTAATTGATTTATTTCTATTTTTTATTGAAGAACAAATAGGAATGAGACAAGTTCAAATCAAATTAACAGGACAGATTCAATAATTCATACATTGCAAATTGTTTTCATAATGGTTTGTTGTCATACAAGGTACATACATGATATTCTAATTACAGACACTACTAGAGCAGATGTCTCCAATCAATGAATTAAGAAAATGTAGCTGTATATTTTCTTTATTTTTTTATTTTTTTTAATTTTTATTTCATTGAAGTACAAATATCAATGAGACAGTTTTAAGATACCTAGAAAAGATGGATTTGATAAATTAATACATTGCAAACTGTTTTCATAATGTTGTGGTATCATAGAAAGTGCATACATATTATACTTACAGACATTATTATACCTTATGTCTCTTATCAGTAAATTAAGAGAGTGTAGCTGGTTGCGTATCTTATTTTTTATACCTCAATTACACAAAAGATTCAATAATTAATACTTTCTACCTTGTTATTTTCCTAGTGGTTGTCCATAGTTCTAGAAGCCGACCTAATATCCTGTCCAACCACCATTAGTGCAAATCTTGCCTCTCATAGAATTATGTAGAAGCATGGCGTATCTACCCCAACTGTACTGTCCATACACATACCTCTTGATTCTTCTTTTCTATACCCGTCTACACTTGTCAAAGATGGGCACTCCATTGTCATTCAACTAATTTAGGTACCTGAACTCAATGACACAATCCAACAGAGTCAAGCATTCCACAACAGTAATGAGTTATCCGAAGAAGTTGTCAACCATAGCCATTTAAAGTTCAACTTATTATTATGGCCCCACAGGGTATACTTCATTTTTATACATATCTGCTGGACGGATAAGACCCAGATAGAGCAAGACCTATATACCAACACATGTACTTTTTGTTTCTTATGAGGTCAGTGAAGTCCCCTCAGGGTTTATCTTACAATCCTGTACCATATTCTGTAGATCCTTTGTCAGTGTCATCCATGTGGATGAGTCACGGCCAATGCTTGACCAGTTTGCTCTCTGTGAGAGCCTGAGAGAAAGTTTTCTCTCCATGTGACTCTTCCCAGGCACACTATAGAACTCTGATCTCTTTCCTCTGTGGCTCCATAATCTCCCAGTTCAGAAAATTTGGAGCTCAACTGAGTTTCATAACTCAGTACAGGTTCTCCTATGTCCTGAGTCTTAACTGACCTTGAAAGGGTAGGGCAAAAATGTTGGCTGGCCTTGTGGCTCTTCTATTTCTCCAATTTTGATCTGTGAACTTAGGTTGTTAACCATCCAGAAGAAAAGCTGATTAGTACCCTGCAGAATATGCAGTTCAGTTTACTCCATCAGACTAAACCCTTTTTAGTTGTTGCTGTACATTTGTATTTGTATATCTTCTTTTGATTTCGTACACTAGGGAGACTATATGATATTTGCACATATGTATCTGGTTTATTTCACTTATGAGTGTATGTTCAAGTGGCATTCACTTCACTATAAATGCGTCAACCTTATCATTCTTAATAGCTAAGTAATACTGCATTATATACAAATGCCACATCCTTTTCAACCATTCCTCATGTGACAGACATCATGTTTGTTTCCAAGATTTTTACTGTCACAAATTGTGCTGCTATATACATAGGTACACATATATCACTATGATATGATGTTTCAGTTCCTCTGGGACAATTCCCAGGAAGGAGATAGCTGGTTTGAATGGGATTTCCAGTCCTACTCTTTGGAGGAGTCTCCACAATAACCTCCACAATGGTTGTACCAGTCTACATTCCCACCAGCATTGGAGAAGTGTTCCCTTTTCCCCACAACCTCTCCAACATTTGTTGTTGGTTGATTTCCTTATGATAGCCATTCTTTATGGACTGAGATGGTATCTCAGGGTTGCTTTTATTTGCATTTCACAAATGGCTAGTGATGTGGAGCATTTTTTCATATATTTATTGGCTTCTTTAATTGCATCCTCTAAGAAGTGTGTGTTCATCTCAGATTCATCTATGAATTGGGTGTTTAAATTTGAGGACCGTGTTATATATTAGTTCTTCATATATTCTAGAGAGCAGACCTTTGTCTGATTACTTATTGGTTAGGGTTTTTGTGCAATTTGTGAATTGTCTTTTCACTCTGTTGACAATTTCATTTGCTGTGCAGAAGCTCCTTAAGAAGTGTTGATCCCAGTTGTTGATTCTTTTAAGTGTTTCCCATGCGAATATATGTTTGCTCATGAACTCTTTACCAATCCCTGTGTCTTCAAGAGTTCCTCCTACTTTCTCTTCCAGGAGATTGAGTGTTTCTGTTTTAATGTTTAGATCTTTAACCATTTTGACTTTAACTTAGTGCATGGTGATAGAGATGGGTCAAGTTTTAGTTTTGGCATGTAGAAAGCCAGGTTTTCCAGCACCATTTATTAAAGAGGCTATCTTTCTTCCAGTGAGAATGTTTGGCCCCTTTGTCGAAGATTAGATGGCTGAGTGTGTTCATAGATGCATCTGCATCTTCTAATCTATTCCAGTGATCCTCAGGACTATTTTGTTGCCAATACCATGCTGATTTGATTGCAGTACATTTGTAGTATAATTTCAAGTGAGGAATTTTGATGCCTCCTGCCTTGTCTTTATTGGCCAATATTGCCTTTGCTATTCTAGTTCGGTTGTTGTTCCAAATAAACTTTAGGAAAAATTTCTCTAGGTCTTAGAGGTGTGTTCATGGAAGTTTGATAGGGATTGCATTAAATCTGAACATCAATTTTGGGAGTACGGCCATCTTCATGATGTTGGTTCTTCCTATCCAGGAGCATGAAATATCTTTCCATTTTCTAAAATCCTCTATAATCTCTTTTCTTAGGATGTTGTAATTTTCTGTTAAAAGCTCTTTGATTTGCTTGGTCAAGTGAATTCCAAGGTATTTCATTTTCCGTGGTGCTATTGTAAAAGTAATTGTTTCTATTGTTTCCCTTTCAGTGTGCTTCTTACCAGGGTAGAGGAATGCTATTGAGTTTTGAGTATTGATTTTTTATCCTGCTATGCTATTGAATTTCCATATCAGTTCTAGCTGTTTCTTGGTGGAATTTTTGGGGTTTTCTAAGCAAAGTATCATGTCATGTGCAAATAGTGATAATTTAACTGCTTCTTTACCTATTCTTATTCCCTTTATTTCTCCCTCTTTTCGAATGGCTGTTGCTAAAGATTCTAAGACTATATTAATTAGGAGGGGTGATAGAGGACATCCTTCCCTGTTTAGGATTATATTAGCTTCTGGCTTGTCATAGAGGGATTTTATCAAGTTAAGGTCAAGTCCATCTATTCCAATTTTCTGTAGGGTCTTGAGCACGAATGAGTGTTGGACTTTGTCAAAAGCTTTCACTGCATCAATTGAGATGATCATGTGGTTTTTAGATTTCAGTCTATTAATATAGTGTATTATCTTTATAGATTTTCGAATATTGAACCATCATTACATCCCTGAGATGAATCCTATTTGTTCATGTTGTATGATCTTCTTGATGATTTGCTATATTCTTATTTGCCAGGATTTTACTGAGTATTTTTTGCATCCATGTTCATGAGGGAGATTGGCCTGTAGTTCTCCTTTTTGGATGTGTCTTTCCCTGGTTTTGGACTCAGTATTATACTTGCCTCCAGAAATGATTTTGGGAGGACTGGTTCCTTTTCAATTTCATGGAAGAGTTTGTGGAGTGTAGGGATTATATCTTCTGTACATTTCTTGTACAAGTCATCTGTGAATCCATCAGGCTTTTTATTATGTTTCTTATTTTGTTGGCGATTAATGCCTTATTGAGAGGTGTCATATCTTCAGTTTTGGTAATTTGTACCTTTCGAGGAATCTGTCCATTTCTTCTGTGTCTTTTATTCTGTGAGCGTAAAGATTCTCGAATTAACTGTTGATAATCTTCTGAATTTCCACTGTGTCTATGGTGATTTCACCATTTTCATTCCTTATTGCTTTTATTTGAATTTTTTCTTTCTTCTTTTTGATGAGGTTGGCTAGATGCTTGTCAACTTTATTTAGTCTTTCAAAGAACCAACTTTTTGATTTGTGGCTTCTTTGAACTGTTTTCTTCATCTAAATTGAATTAATTTCTGCTCTAATCTTTATGATTTCTTTACATCTTTGCACTCTGGTTTTGGTTTGCTCTTCTTTTTCTACAAGTTTGAGGTGCAACATAGGGTGTGTATTTGTTCCCATTCTGTTTTCCTTATGTGTGAGTTCATAGCTATGATATTCCCTCTAACAACTCCTTCCATCATATTCCACAAATTCTGGTAAGTTGTGGTTGAATTTTCATTGAATTGTAGATATTGTTGAATTTCTTCTGTGACCCATATATTGCTGAGTAGAGTGTTGTTTAATTTCCATGAATTCAGACAGTTTTTCTGGTTTCTTTTGTCATTTAGTTCCAGTTTCATTGCATTGTGGTCAGATAACATATATAGGATAATTTCTGTTTTCTTACATACACTAAAGGAATGCCTGTGCACTAGTATGTGCTCTATTTTGGAAAATGACCCGTGTGTACCTAAAAAAAATGTATATTCAGCTGTGGTTGGGAGGAACATTCTATATATGTACAACAGGTCTATTTGTTCCAAGCTCTGGTTCAGTTTTGCTACTTCATTGCAATTTTTTGTCTAGTTGATCTATCTTTTTCAGATAATATGGGGTTAAGGTTTCCTGTTAAGAATGTGGTCTTGGATGTTAGGTTTTTCATGTCCATTAAGATTTGTCTTACATAGTAGAGTGCTCCTGTGTTTGGTGCATAGATATTTATGAGTGTTACCTCTTTCTCTTGAATTTTTCCCCTGACCAATATATAGTGCCCTTATTTGTGTCGTTTGATCATTCTTGGTTTGAAGTTGAGACTGTCTGAGAACAGAATCGCTACCCCTGCTTTTTTCTGAGGTTCTGGGGCATGTAATATTGTTTTCCATTCTTTGATTTTGTGCATACATCATATTGTTGGATTTTTTTCTAATCCACTGTTCCAGTCTATTTTTCTTAATTGGTGAATTGAGTCCATTTACATTGGTGGTTATAATTGAAATGTGTTGACTTATGATTGTCATGATATTAACTTGTTTAGTCCTTTTTAATCTGTGTTTAATGGTTTGCCCTGTTTAGTGCATTCCTTCCATTCTCATTGGTGGAGTTCTGGTCATTGTGGTCTCTCTCTAGAACATCTTTAAATAGTCTATATAGGGATGACTTTGTCATCATGAAATTCTTAATTGTTCTTTGTTGTGGAAGTATTTCATTTCTCCATCAAACTTGAAAGAGAGTTTTTCAGTTTATAATAGTTTAGGCTAGAATTTGTTTCCATACCAGACTTGAAGAACTCTGCTCCATGCTCTCCTTGCCTTCATGGTTTGTTTAGAGAAGTCGCCTGTAATTCTGATGGGTTTTCCTTTGAAGGTGATCTGCTTCTTCTCTCTAGCAGCTTTCAGTATATTATTCTTGCATTCAATTTCTGGGATCTTGACTATTATATATCTTGGTGTGTTTTTGAAGTTATTTGGTGTTCTGTGTGCTTCATTTACCTGAATGTTGCATTGTTCCCTCATATTTGGGAAGTTTTCTGCTATTACTTCTGCCCATGTTCTTTTTATATCATTTGTATTGAATCCTTCATTCTCATTGATGCCAATTAGTCTCACATTGTTCATCTTGGAGTCATCTTGTAGGTGATGGAATATTTTTTCCTGCATTCTCATTCTTTTAAGAGATCCTTTCTCACCTTTTCCCTAACTCTGCAAGATTCTTCAAGATCTGAAACTCTGTCTTTGCTTTCACTGAAACAGTTTTGTAGACTCGTGGTTGACATTTCATGTTCTTCTATATCTCTTTAACTCTGCTTCATGCAATCTATTTTTTCTGTATGTCTCAGTCCAGGAATCCATCATATTTCTGATCTCTATTATTTATTTATCAATGTCTTCTTTAGAGGTAGTTATTAATTGTTTTACTTCAGAGTTTCTTTCAAATTGGATTTCCTCTATATATTTCCAGAATTGATTCTCTACTTCAGATGCTATGATTTCGAAGAATTCTTTTTTTATTTGAGAAATTATTTCAGCCTAGCTAGTGTGTTCTGCACTTATTGGTGAACTCAAGGCCTGCGATTGCATTCTTCTCCCTGTCTTTGTCATTTTGTATAGCACTGACGTCTGACCTTTGGTGTAGAGCTTTGATGCAGTTAGAACCTTAGTGCACAATGAGATTCAGATGCCAGTCTATGAAGTTTGAGATCGTCCAGTTATGGCTGACCTGGATCTAGCTGTTGTGTTCAGTTCATTTTTTTCTGTAGCACTTCTGTTACAACTGTGTACCTGTGTTTTCCCTCTGTTGTGTCCTTGGTCTGCAGAGCACTGGGGAGGGCAGAAGCTCTCCCTCACACTCACCAGGCTGGACGGTGGTGGATCCAGTGCCAGGAGAGTCACAAAACTTCTCTTGATGGCGGGCTTGGGGGCAGGGGATCCAGGGAGTTGCCAGGCAGGCCTATTGTAGTATCTCAGGCCCGTGCCTGGCTAGGATGTCTTGGAGCCTGAGGCTCTAGATGGTGCAGATCACACAGGGAGAAGCCAAAGGGTCTCCCACACACTCACCAGACTGTACTCGCATGGATCAGCAGCCCTGAGAATTGGAAAAGTTGTCACTTGCTCAGTGGGCTTGGGGAGCAGTGGCTCCGGTGAGTTACTGTACAGGTCAGTCTGGATGTCTCAGGCTGGTCACTTGCTTGTCAGGGGCAGGGGCTCCAGATATCGCAGTCCACATGGGGAAGCCAAAGGCTCTCTGACAGACTCACCACACACTCTCCAAACCGGGGTACTGAGGGAGTCAGGAAAATTCCCACTCGCTTGGCGGCCTTGGGGGCAGGGGCTCCAGGGAGTTGCCAGGCAAGTAGGTAATAGATGTCTCAGGCCGGTTCCTTGCTGGGCGGGCTCGGGGCTAGGCAATTCAGATAGCGTGGCGCATGCAGGGAGAAACCAAAGGCTCTCCCTCAGACTCATCACACACTCCTCAAACCGGGGTGCCAAAAGTCAGAGAAATTCCCATTTACTCGGCGGGCTTGGGGGCAGGGGCTCCTGGGAGTAACCAACAAAGCTTTTCACTTGGCCAGGTAGCATGGCCACTGGAGCAAGATGGTGCAAAGAGAAGAGGAAAAATCAGTCTCAGACTCTTAAGATCCTGTGCTTGATAAATATGTTTTTTTAGCCAGATCCAGTGTGAAATTCTTTTCATGGTTTTTCATCTAAGTAATTTGATCAGATCTCCATTCAGGGAGCTGATGAGTTGCTCCGCTGCCCTGAAAAATTCCCTGAAAGTATTTCCTCCCACCCAACTTCAAAAAGATTAAGGGATTAGATGTCACTTGATTTGCCCCCTTTTCAATGGTCAGGACTCTATTAAATTGCCAGACTGGGAAATATCTTGAGTTACATCATTTTAAAAAGATTTCAGTTTTATTGTTCTAGAGTTACATAATTTTAAAATGTATTCAGTTTTAGTGGTCTATTTCTTCTATGGTCAGGTGTGCCCTCCCACTTCTATTCCTTGTGGAAGTCTATATACCTCCACTACAAAAGATTGTCATTTATACCCTCTTTACCTCTAATACAGATAATGCTGGAGCAATGCCCCCTGGCTCCCTTTATTAGCATTTTCTTTCATTTTCTAAACTGATAACTAACATCCTCAGGGGATGCTTCTGAGAATGCATTCCTAATTAAGAAAATATAATTTCTTCTGTTTTTAAAATTCCTACTTCAGGCCTAGAACAAGTTCTTTCCATCCTGTTTGCTTAAACTATTTGGAGAAAAGTGAGGGAGAAGGGGAAAACGGATAATAGAGCAAATGTTTTGGATGCAGCTGCTCAGTTTCCAAGGATGTATGGGTAAATGTCATTTTTCTCTCATGCTATCCCCATGTCAGTGCTGCCAGATAGACTCCTCATTTGCAAGGTCTTTACTGCCACCTGTATCCCCATGGATGTGGTCTTTCTGAAGAGGTCATTGCACAGGCTCTGTGGTGTCCAAGTCCCAACTCTTCACCTGAGGTCCCCGGTCCCCTTTCTGCCCTCCACTATATCTCCACCCAGGTGTGATTTGTAACCACTTGGCATCTTGGGAGACAGGCTCTAGTCTTGCTTTGTTGGCCATGCTTTCTAGAACCTGGGTCATGCTCAGCTGCTGCGTAGCAATGGGATCTTGCTCAGGATTCTGACTCCTTGCTCGCAGAGAGATAAACTTATCAAGGCTTTGAAGGGCCACAGTCTTTGGGACCTGATATAACTGGCCCTCTTCTCTGGCCTTGTATTTATCTTTCAAACAGGAAGTTTTTTTCTTTTGTGAAACTAAAAGTGATCCATACTAATGATCCTATAGAGACAACAGGCACTGGTTCAGACTTTTTCCATGAAAATGAGGACAAATGTTTGTCCTGAAGCTATGCTGCTTGTGCCACCAGCACTCAAAACGGCTTAGTGAAACTCTTTGTGCCCTTTCTTCTTTTTCCTTTGGGTTTATTGTGCTGTTCTTTTCCTAAGAGCTAGAAAACAAAACCAGGGTTTTCTAAGGTTATCTAATTGGCCTAATCAACCACAGCCATATGTTGTTTATCAAAATTCAAGATGGTTCTTTTACAAATCTACTTGAATTTTTTTTAATTTCCTTCTCTTGGGTCATGCTTTCTGCTAGATAATTTCCTTCCTTTCAAATAGTAAGGTATACTTGCATCTCACCTTATCTTATCCTTTGTAGCTTTACTTTACTTGCAGTTTCTACTGGCCTCAGAGCAGCTCCTTTGATCATATATTATATAATTTACAACCATGAACTTGTACCCAACTGACTTTAACCCACAGTAACCTTTGGGTCTTAAGTTCAGGGCACTTTCTTCCAAAAGGTTCTACTTGCTTGTGTTGCACAGACCAGAACATTGCCACCTTAGATGTCTTTTACATTAATTCTTGATCTAGAGTTTCCTTGATCATGTAATTATGATAAGTTCAAGCCCATGTCCAAAGTGGGAAGTTCGTATTTAACTACTATATTAATTTTTCACCTGGTGGCAAAACAAAAGTAGACAAATTCACCAATTGCTCTTTTCCGGAGATCAGTTTATTGACGTTTACCTACCTTTCCTTTCAGAGCGGAATTGAAATCCTTATCCTGTTCAGGTGAGTATGCTGTCTTGTGTCTCTGTTTCACTGATTCAGGACAGCTGAAGCAGTCAGTGCCAGCTTATGGCTCCATTCAAGGTCACCATTATTGTTCCTATTTTTGGTCCCTTCACCACTAGTTTTGGAATATCCCTTTTCTTATTTATATATTATATATTCATTTCTACCCACACCTAGAAAACTTGGTTGTAGATGTCATAGTATGTTTCTGCATTTCAGTCAATATTTCTTAATATTCTTTATGTTCAGGATATATAGAATATACTATTCTTCCTAGTTGTCAAGATAAAATTATGATATATATATATATATATATATATATATATATATATATATTTATCATAAGGACAGTTTTTATAGTCAACAAATTTCCACTACCCTATAGATCTTTTACATGGGAAATCATTAAGATTTAAACCTCTCAGTTGTCATGAGAGGTCAAGGTTCCCAATCTTTAATAAAACTCTTGGGGAATTGGACAAGCAGGGAAATTATGTAATGAATACTCCACTGCCTTTGAGAAAAGAGTCAGCCCCCACATGAGAAAACTAGAATATCCAAATTATTTGACAAATGATATTAGTGAAAACTCTTTCCTGCCCTCCTTTTTTGTTATGATGTTCTTTGTAATTTTCGTCACTCTGCAATTGGATACTCTTTCTACACCTAAATTATCCTTCTCCAGTATCAATATTTTAATTTATTCAATGTCATGTCTGATTTCAGGAAAAGATTTCACCTAAGTTTGATCTGCATGCTTCCTCCTTTTCCTATCTTTCTTATACCAAGGTGTAGTCACTTTAATCTTGTAGTATGTGTTGACTGGAACACTTAGGGCTGGTGAGATAACTTAGTGGACTAAAGCACCTTGTCAGGCAAGCTTATGCAAGTGCAGGGACCATGGTTTGATCCCTGACATCACATGCTGCACCAGCACTGCCCATAGGGTGGGCTGAGCCAGCCTGAGTCCAAACATAGTGGCATACGCCTATAACCTCAGTGCTGCAGAGGCTGAAGACAGGAGGATCACCGTGAGTCTAAGCTAAGCAGTGAAACTATGCAACAACCAAATGCAGAAAAGAAAAGAAAGCTTTTTTTGTAGGATGATAACAATAGGAAAACGGCCATCCTAGACCATAAGTGCTGAGAAGGCTAAGACATGTTGGGCTATACTTGTAATGTTATCTATTGTACCAACTGCAAGGATAGAGATGTAGTTAAAATTATTATACTACCATTTTATGTTTGGGCTTGTTATTTTTTCAATTCATGTGTCTCTAATATTATTTACTGAAAAGAAAGTATTACATCCATTTTTCAAAAGTTCCTATTTTGTGAGACTATTGTAAATTTTACAATTCAGTTCTTCATAGTCAGATATTCTACAGAGGTAGATAGACCATATAAGTTTACATGTTTTGGAACTGATACTATGTGTTAAAAGATGCCATATACCTTACCAGGGAGAGTATAAGCAATAAGACAAACTACACCCAGGGCTGGTGATATATTTCAGTGGACTAAGCACTTCCTTAGGTAAGCGCAGGGGCCAGTGTTTGATTCCTGGCCCACATGCGAGGCCGGCCCTGCCCCCAGGGATACTGAGCTAGTGACAGAGTCCGGGCATGGGGGCACATGCATATAATCCCAGCAATAGGGAGGCAAAAATCAGGAGCATCACTATGAATCCAAGCTGTTCAGTGAGACCCACAATAAAAGACAGACTACACCTCACTTGCCAAAATGTAGATCAAATATCAAGAAGGTACCTTCTGCTTGCCCCAGACAACTCAAAGGTGTCTCCCAAAATCTGACAAAAATAAGGGCAAGTGTACCATTTTATGTCTATCAAAGAAAGAATGTGAAGGAATAGCAAATATATAAATTTCTTCTAGTGCAGGGAATCAAATCCAGGGCTTCAGGCATGCCAAGTAAGTGTTCCAGAACTAAGTTATATCCTTATCCTACAAATAACTTTTGATAGAGTGACATTTGTACTATAATCTCAAAAACAAGACTCTTAATATGTTTTACAAAGCCATCCAAAAGAATGATCCATAAATTCAGTGCTTCTCAAATCAGAAAATGGGACTTCTGAGTATACTGTAAGAAACCACAAGGTGGACCACAATTAATCTAAGTTTTAAGTTTGTATTCCAGGAAAGTGACACATACCCATGGAGGGACATCTAGCATCTGCCAGGTAGTGTGTTTTAGGCCAAAGTAGAACATTTCCCCAAACAACATGCCAACTTGTGTCTGCAGCCATCAGATCCAGGAGAACAGATAAGTTGGAGATATGTTCCAAAGGAATTAAGGAGCAATATTCAGGAAAAGGTTGGCGAAGAAGAAAGACAGATGAGGACATTTTAACCTCTCTGGGGACCCCATTTGGACTGAGTACTTTTTTGACTTCTTGAAATATTTTGACTGTAACTTTTCCCTCCCTTCCTTTCCAAACAGATTGAAACTAGCTTACAACCAGTTTTAAATTGCAAACACAGACAGAAACTTCCTACTACCTGCTTGACTTGTTGACTGGGCAGCCAATAAATCCTTAAAAGATGAATCAGGTACCATTTAGAACAAAATTTGTAGCATCCATCCAAGACATTTTAACATTTAAGTTTATTAGAAATTTCTGGAACCCTCAGAAGAGTCTTGGCTAAGCTGGTAGTTTCCAAACTTGGCACATTTTGGAAGAAATAGTTACTTGACAAACAAGTCTTTTTAATTTAATAATGGTGGAGGTCTGGAAACTAGGTCTTCAGAGAAGATCAGTCTCTTTCATTTTTTTATTGTAAAGAGAATAAAAAAAATAAAAATCAAGAAATTTCAAAACAAGGTGATAGGAAGTTAACATTTAGATAACATATTGATATCTTCAAAGTAGTTACTCAGATTACCAGATACAGGCATGTAAAATTGATCAAACAATGTAAGTACTAACTGATCCTTTCAATGAACTATTAGAAATTAACAATGTAATTATCTCAGCTAATATATGTATTTCCCCTTCCTTCTTTTTCTCTTTTGCACATCCCAGTCATTCTTTCTTTTCAGTTTCTCTTGTACCTTTTCGATGTTATTTACTCCTTCATGTTCATGCACTAGAGAAACACTAGATTTATGCATGTAAGTATGATTTATTTCCCTTACAAGTATGGACTCTACTTGCATCCATTTACCTATCTTTCATTGTTATAAATAGCAACTATTTTGGAGGTTAATATCTAGTATAATACAATGTTGATTTAAATGTGTTAAGCAGAAAGTACCACTTTGATAGTATTATTTGCTTGCTCAGGGAATTCTACTGATTGTTTAATTAGACAAACTAGTAGCTTAGTTGCTTTTGAAGAGGTCAGTCATTTTCTACCCCATAATAGACTTGTTAAATTTATCTAGTAAATTGGCCGATTTTTTAATTTTATTTTTATGTATTTAGTACAGGGTTTCACTATGAAGCTTGAACTCATCATGATCCTCCTGGCTCTCATCTCCTTGATTTTCCTCATCTTCATTGCCATTCTCTCTAGGCTGTCTTTGGCAAGGAGGGCCCCTGCGGAATCGTGGTCTATAACCCCGAAACATATTCTGTCTCACTTGTCTACCTTGTTCTCCTGCACCCTGGTTGTCAGCACCCTCCATCACTTCTCCTTGCACAGGAGGGTTGGAGTACTGTGATCGACGTCCATAGGGTCTCCGCACGCATGCAGTAAGGTGGGAACTTTCGCCCGCAGCAGGGGGGCGTGGCTGGGCCTGGCCTTCGGAGCGCTCTCTGATCCCTCATCCTTTTCCCCACTCTCACCATTCTGGTAATTGCATGGAGGACCCTCCGACGTGGGCAGCTTCTATTATTATATGGTCTGCTGCGTATTTACTGCCTGGAGCTGGAGCTCCACCAGTGCCTGTCACATTTGCTGCCCTCGCACCCTTTTCTCCATCAACAACATCAAGCCCACATTCTCTCCATCTCCTGCACTGCAAAGGTCCTTCCTGGGGTTATTCTTCTTTATGGCAGTCTGGTGTACAAATACATCTTCCTGTGTGTCGTTCCTGCTGAAGAAGCCATATCTGTTTCTTACTTTGAACCACTTTACTGTTCCCAAAACCTTCCTTGAGATGACCTTTTTGTCCCTGCCTGCAAGAGCCACCTTCGCTGCCAATGTGAGGCCGCCCAGGCCTCCACTCCGGGCGCTGCTGCTGGTGGTGCCCCGCTTGGCGTCAGCAGTGCTGAGGGCAGGGTCGCTAGGGTGCGGGGCCGGGTGGCAGCGGGTCGGCCTCGCTGCTCATGGTTGCGGTGATGGTGATGGCCCACAGCAGCAGCTGCGGCTCCTCCCAGTGTGTGATGGTAACTAGGCCGGTGGTGGCGGTGGGGTTGTTCAGAGCTCTCTGGGCTCGGCTCCCAGCTCCTACTACCGATCGAACTCCCAGGTTCTATTCTTAAAATCATTTGTTTAAGTTATATGTTCCCATGAAAGTAACTTATCAGTGTCATGAGACCCACACCAAGCTGACTACTTTTATTCTTTTTCTACTTTCTTTCCTTCTTTTCCTTCTTTCTTTCTTTTCTTCCTTCCTTCCTTTCTCTTTGTCTTTATTATACTCTCTTCTTTAGGATGCAGTTCATGACATAACATGAATTATACTCAATCCCTTATAGATACGTACGCTGTTCTTTGTCCCTCCCTGCTTGTCACTTGGAAAAAAAATAACACCTATTAATCTCATGATCATTTTATTTCTCTGTGTTACATTCATACAACTGCGAATTAAATAAAATTACTTGAAGGATAATTCCTATATCAGCCAGGAGACCAAATGCACTTCTCCACGGTATCATTAAAACTTGCCCTCTCATTCTTCTGTCTCTTTGATGTGTTTGGTTTTTAGAAAAGTCTGATATGGTATTGCAGTGGCCACCTTTGTCATCCTGACCTAGCAATGACTTATCTCCAATGAGACTGAACTCCACTGCTGGACTCGTACGACCATCCCTCTTTGCCTCCCCACAGCTCAGGCTGCACGCCCCCTCCAGAGCTTTGCACATGGCTGGGCACCGTGCCAGCACACTCCTCAGACTGAGTCTCACATTCTCCTGCCACCTGTGTGCTCCTAATTCACTATTTCCTCTTGCAGAAACAAGGGAGCATTTTTTCTTCCCAGTGAAGAACCTGTCCAGCCCACTCCTCCCAGAGCTATGCTACTGTGACCCTTATCTCTCTTGAATTCTCTGTCTCTCTCCTGGTGACCAGTGCTCATGATATGAAAACTTCACTGGATTAGGAAACTCCTAGCAGATTAATGAAGCACGTTTCAGGTGTCTGTGGGTGACTGGCATGTAAGCAGCCCAGGCACCAAACAGTAGCCCTGCAACCTGGAGGGAACTGAAAGGAACCATTTTGAAAAGCTTTGGTCTTGCTGAGGAGGTCTGTCCCTTGCTGCTGTCACCAGGCCTCTCGTTTCTTCTGCCTTGGTGCAGACTTGATCCAAGATGCTCTTTGAGTAAACTTTCCAGTTTCAGTTCTGGGCTGGTGCCGTGGCCTGGGGCATCCTTATCTGCAGCTTCTGTGTTTTGGCTGTGCCCCTACTAGGTTGTGTGGCTCCCCTCACCGACAGCCACTGGGAGGGTTCCCTTTGGATTCCAGAAACTTACAAATAAATCCCCTGGCGTAAATGTAAGCAGATTTTTCTCTGGATTCTGTTCTTCTAGAGAAGCTTAACTGGTGAACTCTCATCATTGGAACTTTCTCTTCATACAAGCAAGCCTAGCGTCTACCACAGATTAAATAAAGAGAAAATGGGAGGAAAAACCCCTTGGGGGACTCTTCACTCTGCTCCAGATGCAGAATTTGGGTGTCTCTGCTTCTCTCAGGGCCCACATTGCAAACCTTTCTGCTTAGTATCTCTCTTCTTCAACTTCTCCTTACTACTCCATTTGTTCCAATCTTGAGTTTTATTATTTCAATTAAATGAACTGTGCCAAAGTCATGTAGCACTTGTATATTGCAAGTCATATAGATATTTACTATTTTTCTTTGTGAAAGCAGATATTGAAGCAATTGACTATTCTCTTCCTTCCTTTGCTATTAAGACTTTCTTTCAGAGCTGGCCAAATAGCTCAGTGAATTAAAGCACCTGCAAGCAGGTGCAGGGGCCAGGGGTTTGATCCCCAGACCTGCCCTACCAGCCCTGCCCCCAAGGCATGCTGAGACAGCAATTGAAACTGGGTATAGTGGTGTGTACCTGTAATCCTAGCTCTTGGGAGGCTGTAAACAGGTAGATCACTATGAGTCCTGTCTAGTAGTAGGACATGGGACCCTGAATATCCTGTAGACCCTTCCCTAAAACACAAAAAAAAACCTCTTTCTTTATAACCCTTATAACTGTCTGAATGTTTGTGTCTCACCCCCAAAGTTGTAATTGATAGACATCTCATAGGCGCTTAATTACTTTCTAAGAAAGTAAGATTAAACAAGATCATGAGGGTAAATTTTGATCAAATAAGGTTAGTGTCCTTATAAAATGAAATGTTTCTGTCTCTGTCTCTAACTGTATCTATCTGTCTATCTCTCTCTATATCTCATTCTCTCTCAGTCTTTCTCTCTCCCCCCCCCTCCTTCTCTCTCTCCGTCTCTCTCCCTTTTCTCCTCCTGTACTTTCAGGGAGAATCTCCTACCACCAAGACAGAGAAGCTTCACTCAAAATCCACCATGCTACCACCTGGACCTTGGATTTTCAGGCCCCAGAAAAAAAGAAAAATCCACTTCTGTTAATAAAGTACTTGTATTCCATTGTTGTAGACCCGACAGATCTAGACATCACCTTTTCCAGATTTTCCTCCAGTTCCTTTATGATGCCAATTCACCTACTACTCTAGTACTAATAAGAGAATTTTGTACAGCTAAGTCTCTCTTGTTCTTGTATCCTCTGCCAAATCAATCTCAAAGTTTCCATAATTTTGACTGCCATCATACTGCTTCTGACTCCAAAAATTGTGTTTCCCATTAATTTTGTGGCAAAAATTCCAGAATTTTACATTCAAAAGATTATTGACTAAGAAAAGAAACTATTAAAAGATTTCAGTAATTCCTAATGCTATGCCCACAAATGCTAGACATTTGATCACAAGTCACTGTAATGGACTAGTGACATGCAGGCCTGATGCATGCCTGAAAGGGCAACGAAGGTTGACACTTGTGACCCATCCCCAGTGACTGCTGTGACACCTGCTTCTGCTCCATAGAATTGAGATTCCTTCTACACCTCACCCAGTTACACTCCAGCTCACTCCATTGCTAAAGTTCCATTAGCAACTGGGACTCCCTCCCTTTCTTTGGCTCTCCCATACTGCTCTGCCAGCCCCACATGCTGTCATCAGCTGATCCCATGGGTGCCTCTCCCGCCAGTATCTGCGCCACCTCGGAAGCTCAGTTCACTACTATCTCTTGACTGAGCTCCTACCCTCTCGTGATAACCTAAACTGCCCATCTCTTTCTCCCTTACCTTGCATTTTTGTGTTGTCTTTCTCCATTCATTTTCCTTATTTCAGGTAGACCCATACATTAGACAAAGGCAGCATCGGGCATGCCTTCTCAGCCCTACGTCGGCATCCTCACGACTGGACTCTCCTCACTCACTGCACTCCAGCCAGGCGGCTTCACCCTCACCCTTCCTTCTTCTGGGCTGTGCACACTCAATCATGCACGAGGTGGCTTCCTCCTCAGCCTGCAGTGTACAAGTCAGCTGAAGCATCTTCCTCTAAGGGGACCTTTCCCAAAGGCCTCACTGGAGGTGTCATATGTCACCCCCTGCCACGGCCTTCCCACTGCCAGCTCTCTCCCTAACACTTGAATACATTTGCCATCCAGTCCACATTCACATTACTTCTCTGGGATTTGGCCCCCACACCGCTCTGGTTGGCAGGAGCCTCCCTTCTTGTTCCCCACTGTATCCCTGGCACTGAACATGGTGTCTTAATGAATGTTTGCTCAATGACTCAGTGACAAACACTCAGTCTGCCAAGTTCAGGCCATCGTTTACGTAAGCAGCAAGCAGACTTGAAATGTGTTCTTCTGCTTCTCTTCCTGTTTTTCTCCCAGTGAGCAAAACAAGAGCTCAAGAATTGCATGTATGCAGTAAATAATTGATAAGTCAATTAATATTGAAAATGTGAAAAAATATTTCAGGAATGAAGATCAGGTTATTGGAAGCTTTTTGGCCTTGCTTTGGCCTCTGGCTCTGTAGCTAGGAGTCATTGGTGGCCCATGTTCTGTGTTACTAAGGGGTGAGTGGCATATGCCCTCATCAGCTGTCTGCTGAGAGTCCAAGCTGGAAAGGCTTGTTTTAGAAGCAATTCAAATTCTAATTACAAGCCTCAGGATAATATTCAGACTCTCTTCATTTAAATTTAATTCTCAATCTGATACTGCTTTCAAACACAAATATATCTCACCCTGCAACAAAAATAAAATAAAATTATCAAGTCATATCTCATGCATATTTAAGATTTCATTATTTATTATCAGAGGATTCCAAAGCTATGAATTATCCTCCTACTTAATTAATTACAAATAAATAGATCTAAGCATGAAATATTCTTAGGATAATAATTGTTAGACCTTCCCCTTGTCAAAGAGATCATAAATAATAAGCCCATTTTGCAAGCTAACATTATGGCTACAATCGTATTAGTTTTCAACTCTTTTCAAAGTAACACTGAGATGCTTCATACAGCCACAAGGAATGTCAGTCTCCTTGTCCTTTGAAGTGTTTTTAAGCTAGAATTGCTTTATCCATGCCATCTACCAAAATTTTGGACTTCTGTCATCTAGTTATCTGTTCACTAGGACAAAAACAATAATAGCTCAAAAAAATGGTCACTTAGTTAAAAGTTTAGTTTTGAGATCATTACAAACATCTACGGTGAGTTATGACTTCTGCACCTTCAATGAGGTCCTCAGCCTTGTGGACCAAGCACAATGTGCTCATGGCTCAGTTCCTGCCAGGACAACACAGAAGCCGGTACCAGTTTAGGTGAATCCAGTAAGGGAATGTTTTGCAAGACGATTTCCTCACAGGGCATCTAGCTGTTCTTCCAGGCATTTATTACCTTTCTGAAAAGACACTCAAAACTGCCAGAAATGGCAACAGACAGACAAAGATCAACAAAGATGTTGAGTTCTTTCTGGCACCCCCCTTCCCAGAGCTGCTGGCAAAAGCATGTCTCTCCCTCTGACCTCATCAGGCCAATGGAGGTCTGCCCAGAGCAGACCCCAGTGACACAGTCTGGGGTCTTGTGGGAGCTTGTTGTCAGGAATGGTGTTAATTGCCTCACAATGTTTGATTATTTTTTAATAGAGAAAAGTCTCAGGAGATACGTCTATAATTTTAAAGAGCTTGAATAATTAATTACATTATTTTGATTTGTTTTCCATCTTGTTTTGTCCTACTTTCAATTTATTTTTGGTCTTTGTTTCTATTCTATTACATAAAGCATTGTAAAAATTTTCTATAAGAATATAAGAAAAGGTAGATGAGATAGATAGATGGATAAGATTAGAATAGATTAGATTAGTAAATAAATAGATACACACAAATGTGTTCATACACATATTCAAATATGTACACCAATATGCACTTGGATGTATAATATATATTGCATATATATAATCTAAAATTCCCCCCTCCAGTCACCTTGTCCTCTGAAGTTCTTTGCCTTTGTTGAGAACAGCCACTTAAGCCAAAAGAATGGATCTTTGTTAATATAATTTTGCACAAGTGGAAAGTGTAGATATCAGTGACTAGGAAGGAACAGACTTCGGCGAACTTCCAGTTACAGCAAGCTAGCGGTTACCTGCCCCACTCTCCAATCACAGGACTGTTCTGAAGTATGTACAAGCTGCCAAATGAATTCCAGGCCAAATTTGCAACAGAAAATTGGAGCTCAGCCTTCTGACTTTAATTCTCTTGTTGCTTTATCTTTGGCCAGCATTAAGCTCTTTAACAGCTTTCCTTTTCTGTATTTCTTCTTCCTTTATTTCTCCTTATAGATAGGAACAGACTGCCCAAGAGGTTTCCTAGAATTTAAAAATTAATCTACTCATTATTTCACTTAAAGAATAAGTGCTTTGTGCACAGCACAATGCTAGACATCGGGGAGCATTAATAAGTCCAAGGCACAATCCCTCTTCTTGTGTCTCGGAAACAAGGCCATAGACCCATGCTCACTGGGGCATTGGCAGCACACACACAGATCCAAAAGAAATGAATGATTTTCCAGGGAGAAGCAGTGTTTGGGCTGATGTTGCAGAGAAGGCACTCTAGTACCGGGACCTTAAAAGATAGAACATTTGATATGGGAAGATAAGCATCAAAACATTCGTGAAATATTTCTGGAAAATGTGAGCTGTGAGACCAGCAGAAGCAGAAGGCTGGAAATGTAAGCACAGTGGAAAACAAAACCCTCATACAGAAACCTGAGTTTGTGGCAGTCTGATGATGGTTGGCATTTCGTAGGTGCCTCAGCTCATACACATGATTAAGTATCTGTACGGTGCAGGCTTCCTTAGGGTTTGCAAAGTGTTGCCTATTATCACTCTTATTCCTGTTCTGTTGCACTTATTCTTTATGGATATTGTAGGGTATTTCTGGAGAAAAAAATGTAAGGAGAAGCTGAAATAGAAGTAGCACAAACTGTAGAGGGGCTGGAGTACTTCACCGTATTCACACCAAGGTGGGCCCTGTGGGCTATAAGGTACCAGAGGACCGGTATGCACTTTAGAGCTCACTGAGTGTCCACATCTGCTGGAGAACTGAGGTGAGGTTACTAGAAGTTGGTGAATGACTGAGCTCCCTCATGCATGCTGGAATGGCCACAGCTTGTCTTGCGACCTGTGGTGGGAACGAAGCTTGTGGTCCACCTCAATGCGTGTGCTATTGAAGTGGGCTCCTGTAGTTCTAAAGGGAGTGGACAGGAAGGACAGATGGCAGCTCCTCCCTGAGCACCTGAGGAGTTCTCTCTTGGGCAATTATCACAGTCGGGATGATTAGAGGAGGCTCTAAGGCACATCGCTGTAGAGCTTTCTGCTCCTTCTTCTTGTAGGAATGGGACTCCTTAGCTGATTGTATTTAACCTACAGGAAGAGTCTTTCTGAAAAGACATTCAAAACTGCCAGTATCAGTCCCTGAAGATTTGCAATGTCACTGCAAAGTGCTGACTCCTCCAGCCCAAGCTACAATTTTTAAGCTGCCCTCTCCTTTTTATGAGCCCTGTGGTTAGTGGTGTTGTAAAGACTTTAAAATATATATATTTTTTTACGTATATATGTATATGTATAATTTATATATATCCTTTTAAAAAAAATTCATGTGTAATAATAGGCTTCCAGATAAAAATATGGACTAATGAAGGAAAATCCTAGACAAACAACAGAAATCACACAGCCACATTCTTTTCTTGCCAAATACAGCAAAAGGAAGTTTTAAGTCTGGTGATATTGTCATATACTAAGTTGCATTTTTTAATAAAATCCAGCATTGGTCTCTCAGTATGCAGTTTTCTCAGAGAATTTCCAAAGGCACCGACACAGAGGCAAAAGGGAGCAGCAGGCAGTGAAATGTCATGAGACACAGTGCGGAAAAGCAGTGTCATTACAAGCATAAGCATTTGCTAGCACCTTGAACTTGTACCCATTTCCTCACACTCCTGCTTCCACCCTGCTGTGGCATATCCAGGGTCTCTGTACACTTAGAAGCACAACACTGAATTCTCTCACCCTCTTATTCCAGGGAGCCAACTAAGCCACAGAGAAGCCTGGGAAGGTGGGTAGCTTCCAAGCCATTCAGTAACACAATGGCTCTGAACGGTGGTATGATGCCAGGCTAAGAGCCAGTGCTGTATGTAGGACATGAATATTTTACTGACGTGTGTCCCACTTAGAAGCGGTTGCTTGCTGAATCTGAGCCCTTGCTTCTTAAACTCACCCTGCTCTTCTTCAGCTAGAATGATTCCTCAATGCATGTGATACTTCTATGAAGTAGGATACTTTTATGTTACTCCACAACCCAAATTAGCAATCTCTTTGCAAGAGATATTTCACTAAATTGTTTCCACAACTTTGTTTCTAAGACAATGCTATCAATTTTTAGGTCATGGTGCACTCATTGTCAATCCATCATTTATTAAAACGTGTTTCTCTTTACGCAGGTTAGGTGTTTGGCTATACTAGCAAAATAGTGTATAGCTCTCTGTACAGTTTTGCATTTTTAGGAGGAAAATAAGGTATTTCTAACATAATAGCCAACATGAAACTGCAGCTGTGATAACTTCTACAATTGGGAAGTATGTGGCTCTGTTGTGTCTCACGGGTAGAGAAAGGACAGATGTTTGTTTACAGTCGCATAAAGTAGAAAATGTCAGACAAGTCAGCAAAAGCTTGAATGCAACTAGCGCATGAGGATAATGGGAAATTGTCACTTCATTTGGAATCTGAATTTCAAAATTATTATTTCTTTATAATAAAAGAAACTAGTCTTATAAAAATCTCAAATATCTTAAAAATATGCAACCCTTTATTCTCTACATACTTCTCTTATTATAATGCTGAAAAATCAAAACCTGACCTACACAAGCTGAAACTATTGCTTAAGAAAGTAATGTGAAATTCAAAATGAGTTTTAAGAAAAGGCTTCTTTGAACTCAGGTTCTTTTAAAGTAGAGAGTAGAAGCAAGTCCTAAATGTAGTGTTTTGCTTTCTTGTTCAGCTCTCATCCTCTCTAAAAACCATTAAAAAAAAAAAAAACAGAGAAATGAAGTAAAAATGTATTCAATAATTTCAATTTTAGAAGACAATTTCTTTATTCACAGATGCTTTTTCAACTTTCTTACAGTCATTACCAATGAAGATATGCATTCCTAAATCACCATTGTAAATGTCTAAACTGCAAACACAAGACAGACACTGTATATAGAAAATAATCCCTAGCTCCTGAAAATCACTTTTGTGTTATGACATATTTCAGCCTCTCAATTTATGGAGCTGTCCAAATTCCCGTAATCATGGGATAATGAATCCCTTCGGTCAGGCAGCCACAGGCTCTAAACCGGATTATTTGTTTTTAAGAGAAAAAAATGATTGAACACAGACATAATATTAATGGCTTCTTCCACCCAGTCCTTGTTTTTCTCTTTTGTTATTGTAGTGCTCTGTGATTGTACCAGTTACACTCATTTTTTTTTCCATCAGAAGATGAAACCCAAAATAAAATGGCATCATGGCATCTCTGCCAATAAAATGCTTAGTCTTTATATTAAAAGGCAACATCAGTGATGTGTTTCTTAAAAGTGAGAGGCATTCATTCAACACTGAAATGCACATCATGGGGAGGAGCTGCGTTCCTCAGCTACTTACACACAGCAAAGTTTTATCATCACACACAGCAAGTATAGGAGTCCCCTTCCTGTGTTTCTGAAACCTCACAAGCTCTATAGCAAATGAATTCAGGACTATTTCATTTATTTATTCATAAGATTTCAATTTTCTCTCTATCACTTGTTCACACTTATGTGGTCCTTCTGGCATAGTATAGAATTTTCTACTTTTGGGAGAAAACACAGAATAACATTCTGCTACATAGAACACTGTGAAAGCCTGAGAGTGGGACAGAAGAGTAAATCTGCTAATCTCCTCTAGTGTCTTGTGGAATAATAACACACACTCATGTACTATTTCTCAGGTGCCAGATACACAGGAGAACCCTTAATCCTTCCCACCATCTCCTGGCAGGCCTACTTTCAAGAGGGGGAACAGATGCATAGAGACAGGCATTGTGGCCAGGGTCCCCAAGCAGGCACTGACAGCTAGATGACAAGAATCTCCCACCCTTGTGCAGACACCTCCACAGAACATCCAGGCTGGTCTTGTGCTGCCAGAGAGCCCTACAAGCGAACAGTGTGTGCCCATCATTCACACCTCTCTCCATTTGATGAGCTGGTTTATTCTCGCCAATAGAAGCCATCTTAAAAATTGCAGAGATGGGTGACAATGCTTTCCTTCTTTCTCCAATTCTATCTGGGGTTTCTTTCTTCACATGGTTAGTACTGAAAAATCACACTTCAAAAAATCAGTTCAGGATCCCAAATGTCTCTAGAAAAAACAATCTATACTAATTTTGAGCCCGCTTCTACTGCAAGCTGTGTTAACTAAAGAAATTCTTTACATTGTCCAAAAACTTTGACACAAAGTGTGATAAACCTCTCAAGACAGTAATTTAAATAGATATAACTGTACTGAGATGTTTTTAGCACAGTCAGGAAGCAATGCACTCCACCTGAAAGCCCACACACAGTCCTGCTGGGCCTTTCTGTCTCCTCGGCACACGGCGCTGCCTTTACTGCCCATCTCTGACTGCTGTGCCTGACCTTGATCTGTTTGTTACTGTGTCTCCTAACAGCCGAGGGTTCTGCTGCATTGCAGGCAATTGGCTTCCAGGATGTCCTTAGAGAATTTCTCCCTGCCCTGCTGCAGTCACCCTGTACATCCCTTAATAGAGCTCTGCCATCTTCCCTGTGCACATTTCCAGCTTGGCAAAAACTGAATTACGTGAGGTATAGCTTCAAAGTTGTACTCATTCAGTGTTACAAATGGGTCTCGGCTGACATTGATGAAACTCCTCAAATGTCTGATGGGAGTCTGGTGACAAAGATAAATCTCATAGGCGTATGTGCAGGCAGGCGTGTGTCAGCAGAGAAAAAGCAAGTCTGCCTGAAACCGTCCTATAGGTCACCTTTAGAGGAGCACTGATTTCAGCTGTTATCAACATTTAAATCTTTTCTCTTTGTGTAATGACAGCTATCTTCCAGATCTACGGGATTCACTGTCGGGCATGAACTGCTGCGCACTGCCACAGTGACAGTGTTTGCTTATTCACAACATTTTATGGCAAATATGTGGAAGCATCTGTTATATAAGTTACTTCTCCGCAGCCTTACAGCACCTTCATATAAATTTATTTTAATTTTCAGGGTATTAGGACAGTTGATTCTCCTGTCTGTCTCTCTCAGACTAGATCATAAGTACTCAAGAATAAAACACAGGAACAGAAAAATAAGTAATGAAAAAATAATGATAAGTGCATCATCCACGTTATGCCACTCAGGCTGGAGAGTAAATAAAATGTGATTAATACTCCCTATCATTGTCCATAGCATTATTATTCTCCCCCACTTTGCATCAGTTCTCAGGACTTGCAAACTTCACCTGAAGTTTAAAATAAAGCAAATCACTGCTTCTCTCACTATGCTCCTGAAATCTACATCTCTTTCCTTAGACCCTACTTCTAGTTTTTGCTTTTAGGTATGTCACTTCGGACATCCCCATCAGTATATATTTTTCTTTTCCAAAGTACAAATCCCATCATGCCCTGGGCCTCCATGAATTCCGTTCATTACTCCCAAGGACACAAGGAGCCTCCGGGGCATTGCCCCACTCTGGGAGGCCAGCTCAGGTCTACTACTTCCGCTCTCAAAACACTGTCCTTGCACCACCAGGGACCAGGCCAAGGCCCTGAGCCTTCAGCCTAGTGTGCTCACCTATTCCTCAGCTTTCATCAGGTGCAGCTCTGTTTTTGTCCTCCAACCCTTGGAACGCTCCCAGAGGAGGCACAGGATGCCGGTCCTCCCAGCCAGCGGGGCCCTGGCCTCGTCCTTCACCTGGCTGTTTCCTCGTAGACATTTCTGCTGCTAGTTCCCCTTCAATGATCAAACCACTTGCCCCTTGAGCATGAACATTTCTTCTTCATCTTTCATTCCTTTTGCTTGATGAGGTGCCTGATTGATTCATCGGAAACGCAGGATGGATGGGGCTCGACCTCCGCTCACCTTTCATACCCCTGCTCAGCGAGTTTAAGAATCAGTTTCTCGAGGAGAGCCCTTCATAACATTCAATCCTGCAACAATACATAACATTTTACTTATGAATTAAAAACAATAATAATAAAAATATAATTAATAATTACAATGATAAATATTCAAAATAATATTTCTCACTTTGGATTTGGATTTCCCTAGCTGAACTAAAGCACAGCCTGAACAGAGAGCATTTAAACTACCTTACATTTATTTCATAAGAGGACATTGAAGTTTCCTGAAAGTTGTACAGGTAATAATTTCTTAACCTTCAATCCCCGGTTCCACAAAAAAAAAAAGAAAAAAAAAAATTTCTTAACCAAAGCTGACTGTATAATTGGGCTGTCTTTGTTTCAAAAGGGGGAACACAAGACCAATTAAATTACATTTTCAAAAATATTTTTCACTGTGGATCTTACTAGTTCTTACATATGTTTAAAATTAAGCTTGTATTACTGCTTTATGGATCAACTTATTAGTCATAAAAATACACAATTTTCAAAAATGGAAAACTGGTAGCCAATCCAGAGTTCTTCCATTTTGAATCAACAAAATGAATCTTTTCAACAAGAAAGAAAATTCATATGTTTTCTTACTATTAAGGACATAAATGTTTCATCTTAAATCTTGCCTTAGTCATGAAGGGTTGGATTGAAATAAAAATTATGTGGCACTTTGATCCGAGTTGCAAAGGTAAAATATTGGCCAAAACTTACTTAAAAGCAGCCTTACTCCTAGATCAGGGAAGAGAAAGTCAAACTGAAGTCCTTTCCAGGCTCGTGCATCCAGTCATAGTGTATATCTAGCCTACAGAAATCACCAGCATTACAAATGGACTATAATCACAATATTACATAAATCTTTAAACGGATCTGAAGATGTTCAGTTAAAAAGAAAATACTGAGTATCAAAAAAAAAAAAAAGAGGTGATGGCTCTAAAACATAAAACAAAGAAATGAGAGGCAGAGTCATTTATTAAACCTGACCCAGACATACAGAGGGACACTGTAATAATCCTTGAGTGATGACTACAATCAGGGCTTTGTGACAGGCCACTGAAGTCTAAAATGAAAAACTGAATTATTACAAAATAAAAGGATTTAGTTTCATTGTTGGATTGATTCACATATTTAAGAAAATTTAGTTATATTTAGGGGTTATAGTTGAAGGTTATAGAATGAAATTGGAGCTGTTTGCTTGTTTCGTGATGCGAGGGAAGGTCCTTCCTGGGTTTAGAAGTTCAGCTTTCTTATTCAGGCTCCAGGGAAAGTGAAGTTCCCAGGAATATATATGGAGTCAGAGGGCATGATGGGACAGGAAGGGCGAGGGAGCTCTCCAGCGATGCTCCATGCACTAGGCCAGCCCCAGACATCACTAATCCATCCCAGATCTACCCATGAGTTTCCACATGAACTCTGCTGGCTTCCCGGGACTGACTTAGGGACCCCACAGCCTGGCACCTCTGCTTCCTAATGCTATCATTTCTGCTTTGTTTCTCTTTTCCAACCCAATTACTTCATATCTTTGCTCATTAAATCTAAAAAATAAACTATTATCCTTTCAGTTGTAAAAGAAAAAGGAAATGACAGGGGTCTAATACCTAAGCACACCCTGACCAGAGCAATCTATGGTGGAAATGGCTAGAAGAGTCGGGAGTCATACCCCGCATATTGTTTCATTTGGCTGTTGGTCAGCAATGTACTGTACTCCTATGTGCCCTATAACATTAGGTATGATCTCAGAATGTGGTTGTAAATAGTTTTAAAAATTATCTTAAAAGTGTATTACAGTAAAAGACACTTTTTCACTAATCTCCCTCAGAGCAGTATCCTTCATTTTAAACACACTTATTAGATCACTCTTACCACTTTTTTCTTTCTCTTTCTTTCTTTCTTTCTTTCTTTCTTTCTTTCTTTCTTTCTTTCTTTCTTTCTTTCTCTTTTTGTGACAGGTTCCAGGGTCTCACTGTGCAGTTCAGACTTTCCTTGAAGTCACTATGTAGCCCAGGCAGGTCTCAGACTCATCATGATCTTCTTGCCTGAGCCTCCCCAGTGCTGGGATCACTGACGTGAGCCACAAGGCCCAGCACACTTTCTTAAGCAGTTCTGAAAGACCTCTTTCAGAGGGTGCCTTAGCTGCACTGTGCTGGGCCCTGAACTGACCAGAAACAGTGATCTTTGATGATCAGAGAGTCGATGTCTGATGGCATGATGGCAGTGCCCGAGTCCCTCAGTGAAGTGGCTGAGGACACACCAAAATATTTAACTGAAATTTTTGTACATGCTTGGTAAAAATGATCATAAAATATAGTGAATGATCAAATTTATAAATTTGTTACAATAAAAGGCACATTGTCATCAATTTTCCTCAAAATTCTCAAAGTAGTTCCCCCACTTTGAATTATTAATTATTCTTGGCAATGTGCCACTTACTATAGTAAGTTTTTTCACATTTAGCCAGTGTTCTTTTCCATCACACCTTGCTTATTCTCAAACAATATTCAGCCCAATATATGCAATATAGCATGCATATAATACTACCTCACCAAGCACCAATTTGCCCTGTTAGGTGCACGTACATCCCTATTTTCTGCATTTTGTTATTTTATGTTTATTGACATTTTAAGATTATATCAGTGTCAATGCACATTAGTACAAATTCAATTATTAAGGCACATTAAAAGGAATAAGTTTTTACAAGCAAGCACTGGAAACCCGTCATTATTTGCACTTAATTTAAAATTGGAATGTCATGAATGAACCCACGGCTCTACACAATTTGTAGAGCACTTATCACTGTGGAAGAGCAGCACTGTGACTCAAGGAACCAGGGATTGAACTCAGGCCCTTGTGCTTGCCAGGGAAGTGCTTATTCCACTGAGCCATATCCCCAGCCCCTAAGGAACGCTTTTTTTAAGATTTTCCTTTTTCACAACACCTAAGCTATTTACTAGAGACCGGAGAGGATCCTATGCTTTCAGCAGCTTTTATGTAGTTTTTCCTCTGCATATAATAGCAATATAATATATTCCTGGAAATGTGGTGATATAATTTTAACTAAATTCAGAAATTTTAAATCTTTAAATGTTTATTGCCTACCCCATTCCACTTTGAAAATTCTATTATATGAACATAAGTTTCTTGATTTGGGCACAGAGTCAACTATTATATTACTGACCCATAAACTCTTCTTCATGTTTATTTTCAACAACTTTTACTGCTGTATTCATTTAAGTTTGTAAATTTTTTTTATAATGTGCAAGAAAGAAAGAAAAGAAGAAAGACTAATAAAATATGACTGTAAATATTTATTCATGGGCTACCTTCCTCTCTTAAATAAAAGATTATTAGTAAAGAAGAAAAGATTAGGGGACTGAGGAGATGGCTCAGTGGAATAAGCACTTCCCTAGCAAGCACAAGGGCTTGAGTTCAATCCCCAGTTCCACCAAAAGGAAAAAGAAAGAAAGAAAAGATTAAAATATAAAATAGTCTTCAGATGTGCATTTATCAATGGTGCTAAAGTCTTTGATTAAACTCACTTGTCATCCTACCTTTCCACTTAATTAGCAGGAAGATCCTTTCTAAATAAAAAGCCCTTGGCAGTCACTCAGCGCATTTTCAATATTAGCCAGATAGCACGAGGACTATTGCTGTTCCACTTGGCTTCTTCTAAAACTGTTACTTAGTATCATTTGCTTAAACTAAACCAGAAAAAAAGTTCTGTGCACTGATATGATCAGTATGTTACCGGTAATAAACATTTAGCTATTCTGAAATTATTAACATGTGGTTAATCCTTATATTAAAAGAATAATAATACATTGTCCAAGAACAAGGAAATGGGCCACATTAAAAAAAAAGCACTTAAGAATGCAGATATTTAGAATGTAAGTAATTATCTACCTTCTATTTTGTTCCCAGTGCTCGATGAGATTTCCATTTTGTCATATCACTGAAGGTCCATAGAATTGTTACTTGTACTTTTTTTCAAATTTTTCAGGCTAGGACCAGCCAAATAGCTCAGAGGATTAAAGTGCCTGCAAGCAGTGTCAGGGTCCCGAGTTTGATCCCGAGCCTGCTGTGCTGGCCCCGCTCCCAGGGTGTGCTGAGACAGATTGAGACTGGGTGTGGTGGCAAGCCTGTAATCCCAGAACTTGGGAGGCTGTAAACAGGAGAATAACTATGAGTCCAATCCAGTAGTGAGACCCTGAACACCCTGCAGACCCTTCCCCAAAATACATACATACGTATATGTATCTCAGGTTTTACCTTCTTGAGTTGAAGGCATTCACCATTTATTCACATGCATCTCTTTGAATAAATTTATTTTGAACAGCATAAGAATGTTTGGCAATTATTATTTGGTTTTGCGCCCTCTTTTTCCATAGCACATTCTGTAACCGGGACCACAGGGGTTAACCTTCTAAACGCAGCCATGTGTGTGTGTGTAATGGATATGAGGCTCCTTAACACTAGGGGACCCTCCTGCTTACTGCATTAACCCAGAGCCTTGCACTTTGTAAGTGTCTGATAAATATTTATTGAATACCTAAATGTACGTCCAACAGGGAGATATGTTTTCCTTAGGAGAATTCTGCAATTTCTCTCTGACTGGTTGATTTACATAAGATCTCTGTTCCAGACAGCTCTCAAGGGGCCTTGAGATAAGTCAGTCCCATCTTCTTTCTTTATAGTTCTCAAGCGTAACTGCAGAATATTCTGAAGGCAGCATCCTGAGATAAAAGCGAGCTGGCTGGAGCAGCCTGGCTCTTCCTGAAGTGTGTTTGCTCCAGGAGCCATGCACCCAGGTAATGGGACACAAACAGCTGCCGCTTAAGTCCCTTTGTCTGACATACAATGGGATATTACACGTGGAGACCACCTCAACCTGCACACAGGGGGCCTGAGCTTCTCTTGTTTTCACTGCCCACCTTCTTCACAGATCCTCCTGTCTCTGCATGTATTTTTTCCCACTGAACCCATGAAAAGTTACTTGGTAGCTGATACATAATGAGTTTACTTCACACCCTCTGAGGCTGGAAACATTATCAATGAGTCAGAAACTTTTGTCTAAGAGTAATGAGCATACAATACTCTAATTGCAAGATAATTTTATAAAAATAAAATTAAATGCCGGTGTGGTGGCACATACTTGTAATCCTATATCTAGGATGAATGAGGCAAGAGGATCTCCACGAGTTGAAGGCCAGCTGCATAGTAAGACCCTCTCTCAAAAGAAAAAAAATAATTTCTAACTGTCAAGTATTGAAGCCATTCATTTAATGAAAAAAATGAAACATTTGAAAACATTGTTTATTTGGGGCAGAATAAACATCACTTACTTTATAAATTTTTGTTTAAAATCTACCTTAAAACAACATTGAATGAGCTTTTTAACTCCATTGAAAAGTAGCTTAGTTGTGCCTGTTATTGACTCACTGAATTGTCAGTGTGTTCTGCTTCACCAAGCATGATTTATAAGACTTCAGACTGCACCCCTAGGTTGTAGAAGGCCATTCTGAGATGTCTCTAAAGAGCTCCCTTCTTTCCTTCACTCTAAAATGGTCATTACTATCCACTCTTTGTCATCTGCCTTGAAGCAGTTCTCAGCAGATCAGTACTGGAGCAGGGAGACACCAGAACAGGCTCAAATATCTGCTCAGCTTCCCCCTAGAGAGACCATTTAATGTCCCCTGAAGCTCCACACACACAAATGAAGCCCAGATCATGCAATTATTGACAGAGATAGAAGTTCAGTTATTTTTGAATCTTTGACTATCTTGTGTCTCACCTCTAATTAGTGAATATTCCTTAGTAATTTTTGCTTACATTTTGAGACTTTTTCTAAAAATTTTCCAAAATTCAGATTCCTTGTTCTTTTTTAAACTTACTACCAAAATAATATTTCCAAACAAAAAGGCTTAGCACTTAGGGAGGAATACAACTTGCAAGGGAATTGTCTCTTTGTTTTAGTGACCATGCTCAGGAGAGGTCAGCTAGAAGGAATTCATAGTTGCTATTTTCTTTCTGCTCAGAAAAATGCTCACTTTTTCTGGGCCATTTGCTTTTCCCTCCTTTTGAACACAAGTTTGGATTGAGAGTTGTCTTCTTTTTAAAAATCTCCTCTTCCTTAGACTCAGTATCAGACCAAAGGCTGTGCGTGTACTTCCCCAAACTCACTTCTCCGTAATAATCTGACTGGCTCAGGGACATACACTTCATATGGTCTCAGCTAATCAAACTCTCTCTTTGGCTTTCAACCTTGGAAGCAAAACTTAGGAGCCCCATTTTGCCTGATGTTAGAGCTGGATAATGAAAATATCCATACTGGGGCTCCTCTGAGGAAAGAGCCTGTATTCAGAAAGACCCAAATGACGTGTGGAGCACGAACCCTCTGGTGCTTATAACCCTGTCATACCTACAGAGCAAAGTCATGATATACATGTTTTAATTCAATTAAGTATTGGGAGAACCAATATTTCTCCTCCCAAATTTTTGCCTAACCTTGTTCAAGTTTGATTTTTGACCTATTTGCTAACAATGCACTCAAGGAGGTTAGCAGAGAAGCATGTTAATATCATAGCAATTCTCCCAAGCCCATTAGCCAACTTCACAATTTCATCACTGGTCAGTTATACCATATATATATATATATATATATATATATATATATATATATATATATATATATATATATATATGCTATTGTCATAATTTCTGTAATGTTATTGCTTATGGCTTTTCTAAATTTTTCTCTTTGTCAGACTCTAGTAAACATTCACTGAACTAATTCATTTTATAACAAATATTTACAAATCTTAGTCTTTTCTGTTTGGCTTATTTTCTACTAGTACACTGAACTTATAAGTAATGACCTAAAAGTCTCCCTGACCCTTTCTTCTCTGCCACAGTGGCACTGACAGTGGTTCAATATTTGCACAATGTTAATTTATTGGACTTTTTATATAAAATGTCATTCTTTCAAAAGTAAACATCATTTCACAAATTAACAGGTATATGAGAGAGGAATCAACATTTCTCTTTTAGAGATTAAAAGGGGACTGATCATACAAAGTAGAATCTTTTCCTTTCTAGTTGTATTTCTTATAGCCTTTGTTTCAAGTTTTGCAATCATATTTCCAATGTTTCAATGATTTAAAACGAATTCTTACAGCATTCATTGAACTTGGCAAATCTTAGTGATGTTTAATTACCATGTTACTTATCAATCTAGTACAAGAGAAAATACTGAGAAGACACTAGCCGATTTTGGCTTTCTTCCTAAGCAAGCTACTCTGCTAAGCAACATGTCTGACTCTTTGATTTTTTATTCATGTCCGGAAAAATAGAGAGGGTAAGTCAAGACCCTGTTTCCAAAGGAACTCAAAGCTATCTTCACTTAAGTTACTCCTTCTAGTGTGTTCTCAAACGGCAGCAAGTTGCAAATAAAATAGTGTCTCTCACTGCAAGGAACCAAAAAATGCAATCAAAGTAAAAATAAGAGTGCCAAATTCAGGCTATTAAATTTTTCAAGATACGTAACCTAAACAGATATGTAATGACTTTTCCAATGTGTGTGGTCCATTCTCAGTGAGTACACACCTCACAACATGCTTTCATTTTTTCTCATCAGTGTTTTCAAAGGAAGTGCCAATAGGTCCTCCTGTCTATAGAACTTTCTACCCCAATCACTCATTTCTCCAATTATCACTTCAAGTTTCTCAGCCCAATGTAGTGAGTACATCAGGCCCCGGTACGTCCCTGACAGTTGAGTTGAATTCCAGAGGGAACTGAACATGGATTGTAATGAGTGTCTCACCTAGAAAATAATTCTTATTCCCCAAACAGCACAGTAGAAATAAAGCAGCTCTCATGAGGAAGACAGTACCACCACAGGTAGATTTGTACTTCGTGTTAGGGTGCCAGACTCTTTTAAAGTGTGCACTGAACAGATGGAGCCTGTTACACGCCTTTCAGATGAGAGTTTAAGGCAAACTTTGCAGCAATCTGTCATGATGTTGGTATTCTCGATGACCTCTCAAGTCCTTGCAAAAGAATCAGCTAAATTATGTTTACCCACCTCTGGCTCCTAATTTGTAAATTCGCTTTTAAAAATCCACAATGTGTTCAACTGTTGCAGGGAGAAAAGTATTCTAATATGAACTGAACAAAATCTACATTGCTTTATTAATTTTTTTCTATATTGAGCTGCCTTACTCTGTTTTAACAATTACCTGCCATTACATGTGAGACACCAAATAGTAAAATTGCATGCAACATTTCTGGAAAACAAGTGTAACATTTTTTTCCTCCCAATTAATGCTTTGATGTGTTAAATTCCACATGAATTCCATTGCATATACCATGAAGTTATATGCAAAATTTCAAGTTTTGTCTCCCGCTGTTCAGTGGATGAAAATGGTCCCTGCACAGGCTGAAATCTGCAGTGATTCCGAATCATGCGGGCTGGGGTCAGGGTGGAAGGTCAGGGATGCAGGGACAGCTGTGTCCTAATGAAGTGTCTGTGATGTGCCTTGGTGCTGCACATTCGTGCAGTTAACCTGCAGCTCCCCCATCTTTGTTCCAATAAGGAAATAACATCAGTCTTCTTTTTTGTGTGGAAGAAAGCAAGACAGCAATTATGTATTAACCAGGCATTCAAACGTCAGCAGTCCTATGTAACTGTTACAGAGGAAAAGTGACTTAGTGATAGAATTTTGATATTTGCTTTGGAGTAGAATGTCTGAGTCAAACTCTGTGTGTATTACCTTTATTTTGTGTAGCATCTTGGTAGTACTGTCATGATGAGGCACCCGATGGCTGGACTTACCTGTAGGGCTCGCAAAACACCTCATAGCCTACTTAGGGCTTTGACACTCTCCATGTGCCTCAAAGCCACTCAGCTGTCAGTGAGCCCTGAGGGAGGTGCCTCAGCCCTCTCCCCGGCAGTGCAAGACTAGGCTCCATGGCACTGTGATGAGGAAGGGGTGCCACTGAGGGGCTTGATCACAAATTACAGGACCAAGCACAGCTGCATGAACAGATACAATGCAAGTGGGTTTCCACAAAAGGCTCCTGAACCCCACAGCAATCACTAATGAGAGTGTATTTTGCCCTTATAAAGTCACCCTTCAATGTCTCTTCCCTGATGCTATTCCATTACATGCTAAAGAGGGAACTGTTTTATTCACTTTGTGAAAGATGTAGGGAACAGAGATTTGTGTTGGCCAAGTAATTATTATCTTTTCACTTACATTCTTATAAAAGAAAAAAACTAAATTGAATGACAGAAAGAGAGCTTGTAAGTTCCACTCCCTTCTCATGTTTTGGTACAAATACCATATTTTAATACAAATATCTCAGCAGGGAGGTCCAGAACAAAAGAAAAACTATATTGGGGATGGGGGTAGGGTATTCTTTCTCTTAGTCCTAAATATAGTTGATTAGAAAAACACACAATACTTTTATTTCAGGTATTCACTTTCCTATAATTCAATACTCGAGGCGATTTGAATTAGGATGCTAGATACACCTGGAAACATAAAAATATAAGCACCTCCATTAATGAGCCCAAGCGGTGTCAAGTGCTGTGCTTCCGCTCTGCTTCCTGAGCTGCTTCTGGGAGCCGTGGGTGCTGTAATCAGTGACAGGAAGTGACCCAGCTGACTTCTCCTGCATCATGGCAAATTCTCTGCTACCCTTGCAGTGGAGAACACAGAGAAGCAGCTTGCCTGTTCTGGGGGCAGCCTTTTAACTCCCAGCACTCCCCCAAAATCAGGTGATTGACTACTTAGGGCTTTGAAATTCTCCATGTGCCCCAACAATGCAGCTTGGGTTCTCCGGTGGCTATAGGTGAAAGTCACCAATCAATAATGGAGGTGGCACCCTAGCTGCAGAGCCCTCAAGTACGCCAGCCCACTGTGAATGCTACCTCTGTCTGTCACGAGGAGCAGAAGCTAGTAAAAAATACTTAAAATCAGGGGCCAAGAAGATGGCTCAGTGGAATAAGTGGTTCCCTGGCAAGGGCCTGAGCTCAATCCCCAGTTCCACCAAAAAAACAAAAAACAAAAAACAAAAAACAAAAACCACCTTAAAATCAATGAAAAACAAGAAAAGACTGTGCTTAAAAGTCCCAGCTACACTCAATAAGAAAAGAGCCCCTAATGTAGTACACAGAAAGGCCTCCGAGCTGGCAGTGTTTTGTTGGAGGGCACCTTGGCTCACAGCCATCCCAGGGGCCTGGACTGAACTGGTGAAGAAGAGGCATTTGCTCCCTGCTCTCCGCACCAGATGGCTTTGGGCACAGGGGACCATGGGAGGACATAGCTGGAACCTGCAGAGAGGACATCCCAGAAACAGCCCAAAACCAGCAACCGAGTTATGAGCTTCTTTCGGAATTCAGAGTGTCACGGCGAGACCTGGAGCACTCAGAGCATAAGCGATTATCCAGGAACCAGGTCCAGGCATCTTTGTGTCCCTCTTGAAAGACCCTAGTGCCTGTCCACGTATGGGTGCGAAGCCTGAAGGCTCTGGGTCTTCTGTGACCCCATATCCTTCCATCTGCACCCTCAGAACTCCACTTTACCTGTATGTTTCTAGAACTGTCAGGATCGTGATCATCTTGTAGGCGATGTTCTCATGATTCTTTCCTCAGATGCCCAAGCAGCGGGCCTCTCAATTTATGCACACAACCCACCCTCAAAAGCCTTCCCTGCTAACCCTTTAAAAATCATCCCTGGCCCCATAGCTCTGTAACTCCCTACCTGTACTAGGTCATGTTTTAGATCCCCCAAATGACCTTCACATGCTAGGATCTGTAAATGTGGCCTTATTTAGAAAAAGTCTTTGGGGATTAAATTAAGGTAATGATGCCAGAATGGGATCACCATGGATTCCCTGAGCAGGCCCTATACGGAAGGGCAAAGTGATCTTAGCAAAGACTGGAGACAAAGTCTGAATATAGGGACAAGATCAACATGATGCAGCCATAGCCCAAGGAGTCTGGACCCACACGACAACACCTGAGGCAAGGAAAGATTCTGTCCTACGGGATGGAGTGTGGCCCTGGTGACACTGATTCATGGTGTAATGCTGCTGTTTCAGGGCATCACCTTTGTGATGTGCACTTACAGCAGCCTCAGGAAACCCGTACCTTTCCCTGCCTTTCTTTCCTTCACAACAAGCGCTACCCTGCACCACACATGGCCACATGCCCATCAATCTTCTCTTTGACATGCGAGGGCAAGGAGCATACCAGTGATGCGGTACATGCCCTGAGGGACACAGCACATAAAGGGGTTGCTTAACAAGAAAATGCTGAGGCCAGGGAGACAACTCAGTAGAATAAGTGCTTGCCTGGCAAGCACAAGGTTCTGAGTTTTATCCCTGGTACCATCAAGAAAGAAAGAGAGAAAGAAAGAAAGAAAGAAAGAAAGAAAGAAAGAAAGAAAGAAAGAAAGAAAGAAAGAAAGAAAGAAAGAAAGAAAGAAAGAAAGAAAGAAAATGCTGAATTCTGAATGCATGTGAGGTGCTCAAAGGACCTCTGGGAAGTTTCTACTGGGAGCAACTCTGTGGCAAGACTGGAGATTTTGTGAAGGCAGGGTCTGCTCAGGTTGCCCTGAGAAGACATTGCTGCCATCTCTTTTCACCTCCACATGACCACATCCTTGCAAGGAAGCACTATGAATCCTTCAGAAATCATTTTAAAATTCACCCCTTTTGAGATGTTGGCATCCTGTAAATCTCACTGTGAATCAGTATTGCAAAAGACCTGAAATTTTCTGCAAGGGATTCTACAGGGAAAGGCTACTGGACTCCCTGGATTCTGCTGAAATAAATGGAGTGATTAAAATGTTCTGGCTTCCTGAAGTGAAGGAAGTCTGGGTGGAGCAGGGACCATGCTGCAGGACACTGTCTTGATGGCTGCAAGAGACAATGTCAAGGTTAACAAGTGCCTGCTCACCAGAACAGCACAGACAGGAAGAGCGATGGGGCAGCTGACTGCGTCGCATGAGAAGCTGCGAGAGGGGAGAGGCTGCAGCCAGCACAGAGGCACTCACTCATGTCATCACAGGCTGCCGGGTTTGAGGGAGCACAGGGGCTGCTGTGGACAGAGGAGCTGAGGGAGAGGCCAGGAGTCCATCCCCTCCCACCTCCGAATTCCCCTGGGCTATACAGGCTCAGCTGAGGCCTTACCAAATGTTTTTTGGGGTTTTTTTTATTGTTTTTTTTTTTTAATTTAATTGAGAAAGAAATAGCAATGAGACAGTTTCAAAACAGGTTAGTAGGACAGTTACAATAATTAATACATTGTATATTGTTCTCTTCATAGTGGTTATTCATAATATAAGATTCAGACATGATATCTTATCTAAACACTATTCAAAACTTTATATTCATTGAGCTAAGAGAAAGTAGCTGAATAGTTAGCATAGGCTAACTATTTTGTATATACAGATATTTTTTTTTCTTTTTTCACTACAAGATGGTCCTTCATTTATATCCCCCTTTTTGGTTTACTTCTGTCAGAGATGGATATTCCATTGCCATTCAAATATTATAGGTGCATGAACTTGACAAATCTTAAGGCCTAGAAAAACCAAGGAGGGGAGAGGCAGCTACGACCACTTTAATTGCACAGCCAACTGGACAAGGCCAAAGGGAGAACTAAGGAAAGCAGAGAGCTCGCGGTGGAGCCTGTCACACTGCAGGAGATACATGTGGGTCCTCTGAGGAGACCATAAGGGATCGCGGGAGGAGCTGGAGAGTCTTAAGTGAGCTGGGTGGGGGCCACACGTGATGACCCCCTAGGTGACCAGAACCTGAAAGCCAAGATCCTGGTGATCCTCAGTCCACTCTCTTGCCCAGAGATCAGGACATGGAGGGTCGGAGAAATGAAGTAATTTTCACAGAGTCACAAAGAAAAGCTTTGTGACTCAAAACCATGAATCTTCACTAGAGCAAGCTGTCTGCCTACACAAAATAACAAGCTTGACCTGCTTCTTCTTTGTAACCTGAATCAGTACCATTTTCCAAATTAGTGCTAACATGAGACTAAGATACATAAAATTTTCAAAAATCTCTTTTGCATGCACAAGACACAAGAGCGATTCTTCAGAGTGCCCTGGAAACACCCAGAAATGGAGTGATCGTGATTTAGGGAAAGCCCTTAAGCAAGACAAGGGTTCGCAAAATTCAAATCTTATTTCTATCTCTGACCATTTCTTTGGATAAGATACTTAAGCATTCAGAGGTGTTGTGTCCTCATCAAATTTATTGGATTAATGATATCCAATAATATAGAGAAAACAAGCAATTTGTCCTTAAGCATTGAGAAATGTCTATGGATTCAATTACTGGTGTTATTACCACATATAAAAAGAGCTAGTGCCCCTGCTAACACACAGCAGAAATAGGTTTCAAGCTGGTAGGTCTAGATCGTTGCCTCTTGTGGAGACAAAAGTAGCTCTCAGCACTGGGCAGCCGGGTCACAACAGGCAAAGCTGGACTGAGCGGCCACAGCAGACAGAACCCAGGAGCCGGAGAAGAGATGAAAGCAAACTTCATTCATGCTGAGCTCCTTAGATCCACATGCATGAGAACAACCGTGAAAGAAGACTGAGGCAAGAGCCACAGAGATTTGTTCTGATGGCTGCACATATTCCTCATAACTTGGTGCAGCTTTTGTGTGATGAACTGAGTGATCATGTTTGAATTCAAATATTTTTAAACATGGGCGGGTCTATCCATTAAAAGGACAAAACTGAGTTTCTTGAGGCTTGAAACATTTACATGGTAACTCTTTAATGATTTGAGCAGATATTAAGCTATTAATCTACTTTCTAGCACATAAGTTAAAAGCCTGAACTTCAATACTTCTCTTTGTGTAAACTTCTTGCTCATTTATCTTTTTAATTATTGAAACATCTTTCATAATATGCAAGTATCAAAGTCCATGTAATTTTTAAATCTTTTATTAATTTATTTATTTGGTACAGGGTCTCACTTTGCAGGTCGAGCTTGAGGTGATCTTCCTGTCTCAGCCCCCGGCAGTGTTGAGATTACAAGCATGTGCCACCATGCCAAGTTCAAGTGGTCAGCACAACATGCCCCGGGTTCCAGGACTCACATGGCATGCAGTACCAGGGACTGAACCTGAGTCCTTATGTTTGCCAGGCAGGCACTTAGACCACTGAGTTATATCCACAGCCCCATCCATGGCCCTTTAATTGACTGAATTATGTAAGACACTGCAGATTTGTGTCAGTTGAGCCATACCATCTCCTCTGGTTGTTAAAATCTACTTCATGATTTCAATGCTTTCTGAAAGTTGAGTGTTGCATCATGTTTTCTTACTTTAATCAAACCAGAGTGTGAAAAAAAGGTAGAGACGTCTTTGAGAAACAACAGATTTCTTTAACCCACCTTACTTTATCTCTCCTTGCTGGATCTTTGAAACACTGCCACATTAAATAACTTTAATGTTTTTCCCCACATTATCTAAAGAAGTATAAATAAGATGCTGCTGTTTCTATTTAGGCCTTATTTACTCTGCAGAACAAAAGCTGTAAACTTTGTTCTTTAATAATACCTCCCATCACTTTTCTTCCTATCTCTGGGCTTTAAAAACTGGATTATACTATTGTTATGTCTAGTATTTCTATTTATAATGTCAGATAACATGTTGACATTGTTCCTTTCTATCCCACCAATGTTGAGCACTGTAGCTTGGGTTTTAGCCTGAAAATAGCCTATGGCAGTCCAGTCTTTTTTGTCCCTCTCTTCATATACCCACGTCCACTGCCAGTAGCCACAGATTTTTTAATCAGCAATATTAATAATATTCATAATCTGTCTTGCCATCATAGTGCATTTGTGGGCTTTGACAATACGTTGAACATCATAGTCAAAAGTAGGAAACACATATTTACACTGGATAGGAAATATTACTTTCTGAGGAACCATGTGAACCAGAAATAAAGCTCCATCCTTTCTCCAAACCAAGTTCATAGCACATAAACCACTGAAAGGTGAGAGTTCTCAGGCCAGGCATGGTGACATATGCCTATAATCCCCATTCCCTGAAGGGTTGGGCAAGAGGATTGCTGATAGTTTAACACCAGCCTGGGCTACAAAGTGAGTTCAAGGCCAACCTGTACTACATAATGAAACTTTGTCTCAAAAAGGTCAAAAACAGAAACAAAGAAAAGGAGTGTTCTTAGTTGAAGAATCAATGAGATTTCTCTGCTGGTGACCCCTCAAGCACTAACTCCATACCCAGAGTTAATTTGTAGGCCATCTAGACCCTGTAATTCTCTTTCTTTTTTTTTTTTTTTTGCAGAGCTAGTGATTGAACTCAGGCCCTTGCACTTGCCAAGGAAGTGCTTATTCCACTGAGCCATCTCCCTGGCCTCTATACCCTGTAATTCTTCAGATACATTTGATTCCTTCATCCTCCAAGCATTGGCAGGTGGCATTATTTGGGTGATTTTGTCAACTTCTAGTCCATGCATTATGAGTCTCTGCGTGCTTTCTCTCTGACCTTCCCAGACAACAGAAGCCTGCTTGGGGCCTCGAAATCAGAGGGTTTATGGATGGGCTAGACAGAAAGAGCCGGTTGCATTCTGAGGCATTCTAGAAATAGTACAGTGCAGCTTCCAATCTGGGCTTCCTACTTCCCATGAGCAATCATAGTTCTCAGAAAGCTTATCCAATTTCAAAAGAGGAGGCATAAAATTCCTCTAAATTTTTATCAAAGATAAGTCTGGAATTGTAGTATGGACGCTGTGAGGATCTGCCCAACAAAACTATTTGTTAAATGTGCCCCATTTTACCTCCTCTTTTTCCACTTAGGTTTGATAACTGACAAATTCCAAGTCCATAGTTCCTGTTTTCAGGAATTTCCTGAACAAATTATCTTTGAGTCCTGCTACTCTAGCTAGTTTCCTCACCTCTCTTTCATCTGTTAACATATTTCCCCATGTTTTCAGAAGTCAAGAAAACTTAAAATTCAGCATCTGCTACTGCTGTCTTACTCATCGTCTCTGATATTGTGAGTATTCCCAGTGGTCACACAACATCACGTGTGCAATGGGTTTGGAGAAAAGGAAGAAAAGAAAGAGAGAAGACAAACACCGTATTCAGTCCAACACCTGAATCGGGAAGCCTGTTTACTTTTATAAATAAAAGATCTTTGTGTTTGAATGAGGAATATAAACCTGATTTGTCAGCATTTCCAATATATTCTACCTGCTGCTTCTACTTTAGACAAACATGAAATTAATTGATAGCTAAATTCTAGAGTTGTATTCTCCAAATATATGGCTAAAATTTAAATTAAGTGCACCTGAATTAAACTTACTACATATTGTATTTTCTGCATCACACGATTCACATTTGAAGCACTCAGTACTGCATGTATTGAGGACTGCTACACAGGAAAAGAACATCAGGGACACAGGGACACAGGGTGGACTCTATTCTTCTAGAGCAATGTTAAAGTTTCTGGTAAAGAGCTGATTCACTGAACACTGATGGACAGTGGAGAAGGGGCTCCGTCTTTCCTCTTACTAACTCCATTTAAACAGACCTTTGCATAGGTCTTACCAAGGTGAGCTACATGAAGAGGTTGAGTGTGTCCCCTGCAGAAGTGGTAAAAAGGTGAGGACTCTGAATGCCTGCAGCACTTCCTCGTGGGAGAGAGCCGGTTTCTCAGTGTTTCTTCTGCACAACCAGCCTTCCATATTAGGAGGATCAAAAACTAACTTGGAGAATGGTATGTGCCATTGGCCAAGGATGGAAGACGGCACCTCAGCTCTGTCCCTGCATAGCTCACACGCTGTCATTTTATTTTTTTTTCCATTTATTTTTATTTTATTAAAATACAAATGTCAATCAGACAGTTTCAAGACACCTTAACCATACAGAGTCGATGAATTAATACATTGAAAACTGTTTTCATAACGTTTTGGTACTGTACAAGGTGCATACATGAAATTATATTTACAGGTTTTTTTATAGCTGAATTATATCAAAGATTCAATAAT
>PVKA01009382.1:12077-68765 GCA_004027165.1 Ctenomys sociabilis | reverse complement strand
ATTTCGCCTTTTAGCCTTTGCACTCCAGTTATACTTTCTCTTGCGCTTGGCGGGATAGCCGCATTTGCCACAAGTCGACTTCTGAAGGTGGTAGGCCTTAGAGCCACAGCGGCGGCACAACGTGTGCGTCTTATTACGACGCTTTCCAAAGGATGACGTTCCCTTCGTCATCTCGCTAGTACCGCCGAGACCAAAGAGCTATGTGACTCTCCTTAGGTACACTCTACATCATTGATCTCATTCCTCTGTGGCTCCATAATCTCCTTGATCAGAAAATTTGGGGCACAATTGAGTTAAATGATATTACGGTACAGGTTCTCCTATGTCCTGAGTCCTCACAGGGCTTGAAAGGCCAGAGCCAAAATATTGGCTGTCCTTGCAGCCCTTCTTTTGCTCTAATTTTTTGGTCTGCAAACTTAGGTTGTTAACTCTCCAGAAGATAGGCTTATTATTATCCTACAACATATGCAGGTGGGTTTAACCTCACTATCTGTCTGAATGGCATAAAATGGAACATGTGTTTTCCATCAAGTATTGATATGTTAAGCTTTTAAGTTTCTATAAAATATAGAAAAAAATTTAAAAAAATAGAAAAACATTTAAAAAATATGAATAAACAATTGCATACTTTTTCATATTTCATTAGAAGACTAGCTCCTGGGAGGAAGTACAAACTGAGAAACCAAGTGACTTGAAGCAGTACTGTTCAATGGGACCCTGAAGCCTAGTTTTTTTTTTTTTTTTTGTCTTTTTGGGACAGGGTCTCACTATGCAGTTCAGGCTGTCCTTAAGCTCACTTTGTAGCTCAGGCTGGTCTCGAACTCACAACAATACTCCTGCCTCAGCCTCCCGAGTGCTGGGATTACAGGCGTGCGCCACCACGCCCGGCTAAGCCTAGTTTTTCTGAGGACTCCTCACACTGATTTCCACAGTGGTTGCACCAGTCTACATACCCACCAACAGTGAAGTGTTCCTTTTCCCCCCACTAACTCCAGTTTTTTGTTTTTTGTTTTTTTTTTTTTTTTTGTACAGGGGATTGAATTTAGGACCTTGCACTTGCCAAGCAGGTACTTGTGCTTATGCCACGGACCTATCTCCTTGGCTCACTCCAGCATCTGTTATTGATTTCTTGAGCAATTCATTCTAGGATGAGTTGGAATCTCAGCCTGTTCTAATTTGTATCTCTTGAATGACTAATGGCATTGACTATTTTTTCATATATTTATTTTCTGTTTACATTTCTTCATCTGCGAAACGTATATTCATCTCAGATGTCCAGTTTTTGGGTTGGGTCTAACACGCAACATAATAACTATTATTATTTTCCTACTATCTCATGAATTTTTTTATTAAATTAAAAAAATTTTACTTGAAATCATAAAAAATTCCAGCAGTGTTAATTTATAAAATATTTGTGTTACTAAACGAATAACAAGTGGTATTTCCTACATCTGTAAAAATCTAGAACCACAGAGATGATTTATTCATTATAGCCCATGTTAGCTTCTAATACTCAGAAAACATTTGAGTTAGCTTCAGTCTTCTATGGTTTATCCCAATTTTCTGTGTGATTTGGATCAATATCCTCCTCTTTCCCCCTCCTCCTCCTTCTCAGTGCCTTTTGGCTTTGGAGATTTACTGATACTTGCCTTAGAAACTGTTCAACAGGATTTCTAAGGCTTGTCAGCTGTCCGTTTCAAGCTGACTTAATATTTCAGGAAGTATTTCTGTTGTTGGCTTTGCTTCTGCATCACTCCTATTATAAAGGTGTTAGCAGAGAGGGGAGCTTGGGCCTTGGAATTGCTGAAGCAGATGCTGTCCATCATCTTTGACAATGTGGACCTCCTCAGTATCATCCAGGTTATTCATAGCTAGCTTTTTAAAAGGGAACTCTGAAGCTTTTTTGTCATCAATTGTAGTTGTTCTGTGTACCTTATTTCTGTATCTCCTTTCCATATCTGAGCCTCAATGTGGGCAACTTTTCTTGATTTTTGCTATTAGTAAATCTGAAGGAGGGAGAGTCTACCAACATTAGCACCCAAAGAGAGCAAAATGGCTCCATTGGGCTATATTCTGATATCAGGTAGGATGGTGTGTTATTTTTCAACATCTTGAGATTTGTGTCTATGCATTTCATTTTGCAGATAAAGTATAAAATCAGGTTTTTTTAATTAGAAATCCTATGGGAGTTTAGAATGGAGCAGCATTCGATTTATAATATTTTAACCACAATTTTTAAAAAAATGTGTTTAGGACAGTATCTACTGTGTCTTACTATGTAGATTGGACTCATAGTGATTCTCCTGTTTTCAGCTTCCCAAGCGCTGGGATTACAGGCGTACACCACCATGCCCAGTCTCAGTTGCCAGCTCAGTGCGCCCCAGAGGTGGGCGCTCTGCCTAAGCAGATACTTTAGTCTGCTGAGCTATCTGGCCAGCTCTTAACACCAAATCTAAAAAATTACTATAGACAATTTTATGTATGTTTTATTTATTTATCTTTTTGAGACAGGATCTTTCTGTGCAGTTCAGGCTGGCCTTGAACTAACTGGCCTGGGCTATGAAGCCCAGGCAAGTCTGAAATTCACAAAAATCCTCTTGCCTGAGCCTCTCAAGTGCTGCACTTACAGGCTGGTACCACAACATCCAGCCTATTATAGGTATTTTAATAGTAGTCTATGGTTGGTCAGCTTAGACTAGAAGCCATGTGGAGAAGGATATGGAGGAGGAAAGCCGCTCACCCCTTGTTACACTGGTTGTTTTATTATTTTTATTAATTATTTTCTTGTGTGGATTCAGGGACACATTGTGAGAAGTTGATACACATACACAAGGACACACCTGTGTGTCTCCCTTCTCTCACTTCTTAACAAGTCCCTTGAGAGCACTTTGAAGATTGTTTATACATGACTGCTGTCTCAGATCTGTCTTTGGGAAGCCACGCTTTCTTTGGAAGGTTTTCACCTATTTGTAGAAAATGATGGCCTCAGGTGTGAGCACTGAAGTGTGCCACATCGCACTGGTATTGTCTAGAAAGCAGCATGAGGTAGCAAACGTAGGAAAGCTCTGGATTTCTGGCAAGGTCGCCATTTGTTTGGACCAGAGTGTGAGAGGAAGGAAAAGTAGAAGACCGAAAGCCAGGTAGAAAGCTCTTTCTTGAGTTTTCCTGGTTCCTGCCATATAGGGTGACCCCGGCAAGCATTGCAGTAGCTCAGGTGGATGCATGGAGCAAGGCACATCAGCGGTAGTAACTAGGGCATAGGAGTGTTCCCTTCGTATGGTAATAGCATTTACACTGAGGGGGCCCAAGCAGGTTAGGATGCTTCTGCAACTGGGAAGTGTCAGTGGGTAGTAATTTGAAGGATGCATTTAAATAAGACTTGACAGTAGACCCAGGAGGAGGGGGGCTATATCATGGAGTGTTACAGGTGTGAAAGTGGGTTTCACCACTTACAGTAGCAAAGTTACTAATGAAAAGAACATTCAGCATTTCAGGCTGAGATACAATGGATTCTAAGTCAACCCAGTGTTAAATATATAGAAGTCATAAAAAGAACTTCTAGTCATGATGAGAAGTTTGATTATTTTTTTAAACTGATAGCATAAAACATTAAGTTATATTGTATGTATGGGGAACCATGTTATGTTTTTGACACAAATATACAGTATGTTGTGGTTTGGGTCTAATTGTCTCCCCAAAGCCTCATGCGGTCAAACTCAGGCTTCTAGAATTTGTGATTAATTCACAATTCAAGGCTAGGATTAAGAGTGTGAGTGCTGCTGGGATTGGATGTGAGTGCTACACCAGGGATAGCTTGAATCCAGTATAAAGAAGGAAGCGAGCCTTGCCTCTGTGGCCGCTGCCACTGCTCTTCCCTTTTAGTTCTTGCTGTTTTGTGGCTTTCTGCTGCCATGAGCCGCTGCCTTCTTCCATGTGCCACCCTGCCTTGGAGCCGGCTAAGTATGGACTGAAACCTCTACAAACTGTGAGCTAAATAAACATTTCCTTCCTTAGTTTTGGGTGTTGTGTATTTTGTCCCAGCAATGAGAGAAAAATAAGTGAGACAGAATTTGTTGCCAGGCATGGGGTCATGGTTCAAGGACCTTTGTGAATGGTTTATGGAAGACATAGGAAAGGTTCAGAGATAACCACCTGAAAGACAAGAACTGGAATGCCTTCAACCATTGTGTATGGGGGATTTTGGTCAGAGGTCAGAAGATCAGAAGACTGATAGAAATCCTGTCTGTAAACACCAGGCTCGGGAGGGCTTCTTCTAGGAAGAAGGGCTGCGTTGGCTATGGGATGATGTGTGCAGTGGCTTGGCAGAAAGTCTGTCTCCATTTTGTTCATATCCAGAGGCTTTGCCTGAGTGTACTGATTAATGTGGCAAAAGAAATTTCAAGGAAGTCAAATGTTGAGGTAGTGGTATGGCTATTGTTGGGGGCTTTTAGCCAGATTTACGTTGAGAATCAAGAGCAAAGGACCTAGCAGAATTTGGCCAGAAAAGAAAGCTCCCATTAATAAAGCTGTAGATTGTAAAGATAGAACTGAGAAGATCTCCATTGCTGAGAAGGAACAGAATACAAAAGGTGGCCTGAGGAGATCACAAGAACCAGCAAATCTCTACCCATTTCAACCTCCAAACTGCAAAGGTGACTTTGTTTTGAGGAGAAAAGTGAAGTGCACCACGTTCCAGAATGCTGGTGGCAGAGAGAATTTGTTCCTCAGATTCAGGTTCACAGTGCTCAGCGATCCAAGCGCTGAACCCCTACAGCCACAAGGGAAGAAAACTGGCTACTGCTCCAGCTGGCAGCAGACCTTGGCATCATCCACACAGTGCTTGTTTTAGGCACATACATAATGCAAGAATTCTGAGATTAAGAAGGCTTCCACCTAGATTTCAGAAGGCCTGGGTGGCCAGGCAGTGTGTCCCTGAGAGGGCAGTGTGTAGAGCTGTGAATGAGAAGCCTGAAGTTCAATGGAGACCACTTAAGTTTGGAAAGGCCAGGAATAGGGATCATCTAGGTAGAGTTGTGAGAAGGGAGCAAAGCAGGCCTAAGAGAGAAGTCATGTGAAACTATAGCCCACAGAAGTACCTTAGGACAGAGCCATGTAAGGCCCTTGGAGCTCACAATTTATCACCAATGGCTTCAGATATTCCATATGGAACTACAGGTCTTAATGTTTGCTCTGCAAGATTTTGAACTTGCTTTGGTCTAAATGCTTTGTATGCCTTTTGGGATGGTAATGTTTTTCTTGTGTCATTGAATGTTGGAAATGTTAATTTTTCATGTCTACAGGGGCTCACAGCTAGGAGTTTGCCTTCTTGGAGAAGACATGGAAATCGGATTTTGCAGCAATTTTAGGACATTGGCAACTCTTAGAGATGGACTTAAATGCCTTTTGCTTATTTTTTAAATTGATAACATAAAACAAAATTATGTTTCATGTGTGGGGTACCATGTTATATTTGGATACATGTAAACTGTATAATGTTAAAATTTATTTATTTTTAAAAATTAATTTTAATGAGAAAGAAATAGCGACGAGGCAGTTTCAAAACAGGTTAGTAGGACAGTTACAATAATTAATACATTGCATATTGTTGTCTTCATAGTAATTATTTACAGTAAAAGATACAGACATGATCTCTTGTCTAAACAATATTAGTACAAATTCTTCTCATTAAACTAAGAGAAAAATGTTAAAATTTAATATAATCAAACGTCTTTTTAAAAATGTATCATATTTGTAGTGAAAACTTTAAAGTCCTTTGTACTATTTTTACGAGTTACACAGTACTTTGTAGTTTACCTGTAGTCACCCTACTGTACAACACCACGCCAGAACTTCCTGCCACTCTCTGTGATGCAGGAGCCATCAATCCACCTCTCCCTGGTCCTCCCTCCTCTCCACAGCTCTCTCCACACTCTGGTAACCATCACAGCTTCTATAGTATCAAGTATTTTAGCCTCCATATAGGTGGGAGATCATATGCTACTTACTTTTCCGTGCTTGACTTATTTCTCTTAATCCAGTTTGACCCTTGTTGTGGTAATGAGTGGATTTCATTCTTTTAAAATGCTAATTTCCATTCTGTGTAGGTACCTGTCTTGGTCATTTTTCTCTTATTGCTGAGACTAAATACCTGGTGCTCAACATTAAGGGAAAAAAGGTTTATTTAGCTCTCAGTTTGTGGGGGTTTCAGATTGTAATCAGCTGGCTCCAAGGCAGGGTGACATGGCCCAAGGGCAGCAGAAGACAGCAAAAGCACAATAGCAAAAGGGTGAGGAGCGGGCCTCTTCTCCTCCCTTGTACTGTAAGCAGGCTGTGCTCTGTTTTTTATTTAAAATTTTTTCTAATGTATTTGGTACAGGGTCTCATTATGCAGTGCTGGGATGACAGGTGTGCACCACCATGCCTGGACTAGTTCGCCGGCTCAGTGTGCACTGCGTTAGACAACATGACTGTTGTATATGACATGACCGGGGAAGCAATACTGATGCTTAATCTGCTGAGGTGTCTCGCTGGCCTGCTCTTTGTGCTCTCTTCTTGCACAAGATGAGGATGTTTGCAAAGTGAGAACCTTGGCCCCTGCCGAGTTGCCTAGTCAAACCTCAACTTCTCAAGCTGACACAAAAGGTCCCAAGCTTGCTTTAAATTATAAATGTCCAGAAATCTCACTGCCAATATGTTATCAAAAATTTATAACCAATGAAGCTGTCTGAGAAATAAACATGGAGATTTCCATTTTTACCTGCAAATCAGTGCTTTCTTACACCTATGGACAGTTGGCATCATTATGCATGTATACATTCTAGAAGTATCTTTCAGAACACAGACAGCAGGTAATGAAAAATGAAAATGCCTCACAAAACTAAAACTAGAAGTTTCATTTCAGGCAGTTGTTCATCCTCTACATAACTTCCCTAAAGAGGAGGGCTGCCAAGAGTTCAAGGCAGTCTGGGACACATAGTTCAATGCCAAGCTGAGCTACATAGCAAGACCCTGCTTCAAAAAGCAAGCAAACAAAACAACCCAAAAATGATTTATAAACATGACAAGAAGCATTGATAACAGTGTCTTCCTGGAAAGCATGAGGTTCTGACTTAGATTCCACGTACCAAAAAGAGAGTTGCATTGATTAGAGTGGAGAACAGATGGATATATGATATTTAGGTTCACGAAAAAAGAGAACTATGAAGATCTTCACCTTCTTGGCCAATGTGTAACTACAGTGTTGGTGCAGAGGTGACACTGAGGAGAGGAGGGCAGGGTGTGGGCTTCCGTCAGGGTTAAGCATGCAGGGTGGGTCACTTGCTGGAGGTGCTCAGGATTTGCTCTTCATCTACAGATAGAGTCTACAGGTAACTAGATTTTACATCTTTGTGTGTTTTCTGTATTTTGTTTTCTTTCTCCATTTGCTTGAGGTTTTTCTAACATCCATGTAAAGTTTAGAAGCTATGCAAATGAAACCTCTGTTTCCATAATGTAACTAATTGTTATACCTATAGCTGAGAAAATATGAACCAGACTCTACCTCACAACATATATAAAAAAAATCCAATTCCATGGACTTAAGACTTAAATATAAAATTTGGAACTGGATGAACAATTAAAAAGCATAAAGGGAAAAATGCTACATGAGCTTGTTATGGGTGATGGTTTCCTATATTTAAATATAAAAAAGGTAACAAACAAGATAAACAAAGGGGAATACATCAAAGCTAGAAGATCTGCAATCAAAAAACAGTCAGTGTAGTGAATATAGTGAAACTCAAAACGACAATGCAAGCCGGGTGTGGTGGCGCATGCCTGTAATCCCAGCACTTGGGAGGCTGAGGCAGGAGGATTGTTGTGAGTTCGAGACCAGCCTGAGCTACAAAGTGAGTTTAAGGTCAGCCTGAACTGCATAGTGAGACCCTGTCTCAAAAAGACAAAAAAAAAGGACAAAACAGATTGTTTTAAAGGGTTAATACATTACCTCAGGTTTCTTACAGAGGTGTTAAACAATTGTATAGATATTGGGGATGATGTGGACAAAACAGGGCCTGGATACACTGTAGATCATACAAATATTGGTGAGGAGCAAAGAGGGCTTTGTTACAACATGAATTAATACAGTCATGGTGGAGAACAGTAAGATGCTCCCGAAACACGAAAAGTGTGATCACCATGAGTCAGTAGATTAATTTCTGGATATATATCTGTAAGATTTCAAGTTTGCATGTTTTTTTTTTTTTTTTTTTGTGGAACCGGGAATGGAACTCTTGAGCTTGCCAGGGAAGCATTTATTCCACTGAGCCATCTCCCTGGCCCCCTCAAGTTTACATATGGAACAGATAACCTTCCTATATGTAACATCACTGTATCCAGTAATCATATGTAGTTTTACTTTACCTGGAATGAACTAAAAGCACACTTCCTTAACTTTGATCACCATCAATACTGCTGTTCATGAATACTACATTGTCGCGCGCAACCTCGCCGGCAAGGAAGATGCGACAACCAGCTCTTCTTTCCATGGTTTATTCAGGACCCCTATACAATACTACATCTCCTGCTAGCTAGCTTTCTTGCTTTCTCCTTCCTCCTTCTCCCTGCTATCTTCCTGATCCTCGTCTCTAGTCTCCAGTCTCCAGTCTCTCTCCTCTCGACTCCTGTCTCTCGTCTCTCATCCCTTCCTCCTTCCTCCTCTCTTCCTCCTCCCTTCTTTCTCCCTTCTTCCTCCGGGGGAAGCCCGCTCATGGCTTTTGAACCAGTGGGCGTCCAACCCCGGAGTGCCACGTGGGCACAGCCGATAGGTCCAGGTATATGGAAGCAACGCCCTAGTCTTAGCCTTAGCCAAATGAGAAGTTGTTTGTTATAGAGAGCACTCACCCCCAGGTGGGGGTGGAAGGCGGAAGCCAGCACCATCTTTAAGGTGTGGCTGTGTCTTTAAGGTGTGGCTGTGTCTTTAAGGCGTGGCTATTCGCAGCTTTCTACACTACATAAATACAAAGGTCATATACTCTCTAGTGTCTATATTCTTTGGCAAAAGGCAACTCAAAAAAATCATATGGGCTGGTGAGATAGCTCAGCTAATTAAGCACCTGTTTAGGCAAGTGTAGGGACTGGGGTTTGGTCCCCTGAACCACGTGTGGCACCAGGCCTGCCCCCAAGAGGGTGCGCTGAGCCGCCTGGAGACCAGGCATGGTGATACATGCCTGTAGTCCCAATACTTGGGAGGCTGAAAACAGGAGGATCACTATGAGTCTGAGCTGTGTAATGAGACCATGTACCAAAAACATTAAAAAAAATCACACTTGTTCCTGTAGTAACAATTTATAGCTTTTATAGTATGTGATGTGTATTACATCTCAGTTTAAGAATAATATGAATAAAGTTGCTGTCAGCATTGTTATGGCTCTTTTAGATATAAATTTTTGATAGCTACATCAGGATAGGATATTATGCCATAGGACTATGTATTACCTTAGAGGCTATTGATAAGCAGTTTTCAGAAGTTATAACAACTTGCTAACCTATCAGGTATGAAAGATCGAAGGATCTGATCTCTTCTAAAACTGTGAATATTGATAAATTTTTAAAAATCTTAGCCATTCTTCTTGTATATTGATACCATAATTAGGTTTACTATCCATTTCCTTAGTAACTAACAAGTTTAAGCATGTTTTCATATTAGTATTTACCATTTAAGTAATTTCTCCATTTTCATTTTCACTTTTTCTTATTGCTTTAGGAATTCTTTATGCATCCTGAATATGAATACTTCGGCAAATAACTGTACTGGTGATGCCTTTGTTCAGCCTATGGCTGAACATTCCATATTCATTTAATGGGATCTTTTCATGAACATACATTCACAGTGAAGCTATGTCAACTGCATGATTTTTATTTTTACCCCTTCATATTAAGGAACTATTTTCTTAAATCAACAAGCTAGTATTGTTTGCCTCCATTTTATTTTAGAATTTGTTTTTATTTACTTAGATTAACCATATTTGGGGAATTTTAAACAATACTTCTTTCACTCATCTAGTTTTGATCTTATTAGTATAAGAATAAAACTGGATGATGTCAGTTCTTTGATCTGAACATGTTCTTTTGCATGGCCTAATATATGGTCACTTTTGTAAAATTTCCTATATACTTGGAAATGATAGTTTATCCTGCCCTTCTTATATTTTTTCCCTATATATGCTCTATACATATTACCAAACAAATATTTATGCCATTTTAATTACAACCTCTTACACTTGCTGTGTTTTATACAGAGTTGTGTTACTTGCTGAGATACGATTTTGGGTATCTTAATGTCTCCTTTAATTGTGTTGATTTTGTTTTCTATTTTTTGATTATAGCTATGAGTTCCTACCTAAAGTTATATCTGTTTTATAAATTGTCCAATTTATTCTTGCTAAATGAACTTTTGGAGTTAGTGATGATAGTCAATGTGTTATAATACTGTATAGAAAAACTGTATCTCTATGTGACAGTCTTACTTTTTCACAAATGGACACACATAAATAAGGATTGTTTTTATTTCCCTGAGTCATAAAAATATGTTTCCTATATCTAACACAGCACATTTTGCAAACAAGGATAGCATTAATTTAATTTTATTTTGAAGAGTAAAAACAAAAGCAAAAACAAGTAGCAGATACAAAGACAGAAACAAGGCAATGTACAACAATACATATGCTGCAGATTTTCAAAACAAGAGTAGCAAATTAATGATTGTTATATTACCTATTTTTATCATCAAATCTGTTGCTCAGATTAATAGATATAATTATGCAAGATTGAACAAATAATTGAATATGAATATTTGCCTTCAATAAACTTTAATTTTTTCCTTGTCTATTTTATGCACTGGTTATTTGAGAAATATAAATTAAAATAACATTGAGATACCATCTCACGCCATAAAGAATGGTCAGCATAAAGAAATCAACTAATAACACATGCTGGAGAGGCTATGAGAGAAAAGGAACCCTTCTCTACTTTTGGTGGGAAGATAGACTGGTACAATCTTTATGGAAATCAGTGTGGAGACTCCTCAAAAGACTAGGACTAGAAATCCTATTTAATCCAACTATTCCCCTTTGGATATTTTCATACTATAGTGATATATGTGCAGATTTTTATAGGATAGCATTTTGTCTGTAATATATTTAATCTTTAACTCCATTAAATGACATAAGAAAGGTCTTTTATAGTACTTTCACCAGTGTGAGTAAATAAAACATACATTTTATGACATTTGTAACAGGGAATAAGCTACAAAATTTTCTAAGATTTTGTTAGATTCTCTTCAATGTGTATAATCAATAATCTTAAAAATATAAGAATTTTTCAGATGTTATTCTAAAGAAGTGAAATATCCAATAAGTTTCCAAATTTAATTTTCTATCATCTCAAGAGCTTACCAATTTCAGGAAATTTGTTGAAAATTTTTATCATGAAAAGATGTTAAAGATCATGAAATGTTCTTTTTGCATTTATTGAGATCATATGATTTCATCATTAGTTGATGTTTATCAAATATATTTATGTTAAACTATCCTTGCACTTAAAGATAAATCTTTCTTGATGTATACATGATTATTTTAATATGCGATGGAATTTTATTTGCTAATATATAATTGAGAATATTTATATTGATGTTCACTGATACTGCACCATTATTGTCTTACAATTTCCTTGTCTAGGTTTGGTATACAGTGGATGCTTAACTTACAAACTCAATTTGTGAGGGCTGTTTGTAATTCAAGTTGGTTGTAAGTCATGATTACTTTTCCCATAAGAAATTATGGAACACCCATATTTCATTTGGAATATCTCGAAGTACAGTGTTCCTAACCTTTCCATAATAGAAAAGGTTTATGTAATTGTGTTATTTACCAAATACAACAATATTTTTTCTGGTGTGTTAACCTAAAATGTGTCTAGCTTACAAGAAACAATTTCATAGGGTCCTCATCAGTCAGGTTGACATCTTTGGCTTGTAGGAAGGGAGGATGAAGTGGAAGGTGGCGATCCTTTGGAAGGAGAGGCCCTTTCCATAAGAATATCAGGAATCTGGCTCTCTGGTGCCCTTTCTGTCCTTGGCAGAGTCTGTAGCGCACTAGACTTACTTTTAGCTCACTGTCTTACATCTTTTGCAGAACTAAAATTTAGGGCTGGAGATATAGTTTGGCAGCACAAGCACCTGCCTGACAAATGCAAGGTACTGAGTTCAATTCCCAGTATCAAGAAAAAAGAACTAAAAACTGGCCTGTTTCTGTCCTTTTTTTGTAGTATGATATGACATTGTCATTAAGCAAGTGAATTCACTGTCTTGGTGGGTCTTCTCTATAATTGTTTGTAGCTCTGTCCATTTTGTCATGCTTTCTTTGTTTCTTTGTTTTTAACTACTTGCAGCCCTGATTGCTGATATTCCTCCTCCTCTTCAGAAAACTCCTTGGCTTCTATGATGTGTTGCTCAGCCAGAAGTTGCTGAAGTTCCCCTGTAGACTGTTCCTCCATCAGTGCCTCAACACCACCACTGTCGGTCACCAAGTCTATGAACTCTGCTACAGTGACAGTGTAATCAACCACAGGGTCAGCTGGAGGTTCAGGCTCCTCTACAAAGCCCTCAAAGTTCCTCTATATAATTTTAGGTCACACACTTTGAGGTAGACATCAGTGTCCTTAGAGAGACACTGGCCCAGAATTCTTTAATTAACCTCTCAAAGGAAAAAAAAAATTGTAATATTGTTTCCAGAACTGTATCTTCTGAAGCACTTCAGGAACAGTTCCTTGGTGTATAGCTTCTTCAAGTTAGCTGTGACCTGCTAGTCCATAGGCTGTAGTTGAGTTGTTGTATCAGGTGGAAGGAACTGGACTGAAAGCTATGGGAATTCTTCAGCCAGTTCTTCCAAATCTTGTGGGTAAGCAGGGGCACTGTTTATGATAAGGAGATCCTTGAGTGATAAACCATTTTTCTCTAGATATTTAACAGTAGGACAGAAAGACTTCATTATCCACTCAAGAAAATATACTCTAGTTACTCAGGCTTTTGTATTGGATCTCCACAGGACTTCTAACCTACTCTTCATGAGTTTATGTTTCCTGAACATTCCAGGGGTCTGAGTGTGATAAATCAACCTAGCCTTTGGGTCACCACTTACATTGGTATATACCAATAATCTTTGCCTGTCCTTCTTTGGCTTGTGGCTGACATTTCTTCTCTTCCTGAGTAGTGGATGTTCTCCTGGGAATTTTCTTCCAGAAAAGGCCAATTTCATCACAGTTGCTCAGGTGAATTTGCATATTTGTGGTTTTTCAAAAATTTCCTTGTTCTAGATTGATATTACTATAGTCAGTAGAAACACACAGCATAGCTTTAACCTTTTAAACAAATATAGAAATGGAAGAGCAGATCATGGAGAACTAGAGGCAGGGCAGCACTCACTCCAGGATTTTCATGTAAAGCAATGAGTCAACAGCTCCTTGAGGAGATAAGGGAGTCATGAAAAGTAACTGAATTCCTATTTGAATGAATTGATAAAAAAAAATTGAGAAAATACTTGGAAAGTTAGGTAAAGTACCAGAAGAAAGCACACTAGCACTGAATGACTTTACTAACAGGCTGATACACAGCTTGAGGAAGGAAGTGGGATGAATTTAGTGAGATGGTCAGGGTCACAAATACTCCCTGCCAGCATTTCTTTGTGCGCTTCAGTAGTACCTTGCCACAGATCCAATTTAGTAGACCCAGGCTTCATGGAAGATGGTGGAGCAGTTGAACAGCTAAGATTCAAGACTCAGACACTAGAATATAATCACTTGAGGCAAAAAAGAAGGGGGAGATGGATACCCAGGACCCATTAAAGTTCTGAGGTGAAAATCAGATCCCGTGGAGAAAGTGAAGCGACAGAGCACAATGCAGCAAAAGGAGGTGGCGCAGTGCACATTCCCATGATGTGACATGAGAGAGAAGGATCAAAGCCACAGAGACATTGTGGGCATGTGATTACAGAGCCCCCATGGAGAAACATACCTTTGGAATGGAAGAGTGGTTACTGTGAGCTGTAACACCTGGTGAGGGACTCCTGCCCAAACATCTGCCTTGTCCCCTTGGAGAGGGTGCTTGGCCAGATCCCATTTCAGGGAGGGGCCAGCTGAGCATCAGACTCAGGTAATTAGCTTGGTTTCAGGACTCTTGGTGTTGAAATCATACAACCACAGGAAAGGTCCACAGTCAGGAGGCAACATCAAGCTAGCAAGAGACACCCAGTGTGTGGTAAACTGAGAAATTCAAGTTCCAACACTACAACTAGAGACCAGGATCAGCCTAACCTTCTGAGGATTCAAAAGTGCCAAAACCACATAAGTAATATCACAAAGATAAATCAATATATATTAATTATAATCATCAATGAAAATGGTCTCAGTTCCCCAAACAAAGAAACAAGATGGGCAGAATAGATCAAGAAACAAGATCCAAGAAGAAACACATTTAACTAAAAAAAATGTATAGGCAGGAAAATAATACTCTGTGAAAGAGGAAACTTCAAAAAGAAGCAAGGGTGGCTATTCTATTTGCAGGCACAGTGGATTTCAAGCCAATACTGAGCACAAGACATGTCACTGTAGCAGCAGCCATTTTCAGAAGATGGCTAGGCCTCAAGATGCAAGTGCAGGGGCCAGAGAGATGGCTCAGTGGAATAACACTTCCTTGACAAACACAAGGGCCTGAGTCCAATCTCCATTTCTGCCACAAAAAAAAAAAAAACATGGAAGTGGGATGGCCAGGCCTGCATGCCTCAGTGAGAGAGAGAGTAACTGTGAAGGATTCTTAATTAGCATCACCTCATCCAGTAGGACCAGATTGGCATTAGTTGCCCAAGGGGGTAATCAGAACATTTGGATGCATCCCTTTCCAAACACACCTTTGATTTTTTGATGCACCCTTACTGTATGACTCATTTCCCTACTGGATCAATGTTAGCTAAGTGGATATTCTTATAATCCTGTAGGTTGATTGTGGTTTGACCCATGTTGTACTTACAATGTGACTTTTCTGTATAAATTACCCCTGACAAAGGATCTCCATGACAACTCACTTGGGGCCCCTCCTGTCTCTCAATAAACCCTTCCTGATCCTAATGTGCCTTGTTCTTTGAAACTCATGTTTTGATTTTGCTGGACACAATCTCAGCACATGTGATACCTAGCAGGTTGTGAGTTGTATTTCTGCTATGATGTGTATAACATTTGCTGTTTTCCCATGAGGCCAAATCTTTCTGTATAGACCAGGTTGGCCTAGAACTCACATGCCCCTTCTTTAGCCCCCCAAGTGGTAAGATTTCAGGTGTGCTCCATGATGGTTGTGTCCCTATTACTTCCTTCACAAACTTTCAGATAAGAAGATCTCTCTCTGCCAGAATTGAGTCTTGCTGTCATCTATACTCCCGGTCTGGATACATGAAATCCCCATCTCTCCATCCTCAAATGACATTATTTTAAGTCCTGCTACACTTACACCCTATTTAGACTGATAATTTGCAGCTCCTCATAGAGGCTTTAAATTAGCCAGGTAGGTCCATAGATGGTCTAGAATACAAAACAAAAGGAAGCCACCCCCATTGCATTCTTGCTTCTGCCAAAGGGAGGAATAATCTTTATTATGCACCCTGTAAAAAGAGTACATTTGAAACATGGGGCTAGATCCTGGGGCCTTCTACCTCTTTTTCCTCTTTCTCAACTTTCAGTGTTCTGACATTGCCATTGTAACCAATAGCCACAGAGCACAGATTTATGTGCTGTCTTGGCCACAGAGACTCAAAACTCTGAAGCATTTCTCAGATTGCCTATTTAGGAGTGAGGACTTTTAAGAATTTATCTACCAGGTAGGCATCCACCAGGGAAGAGTACTGGGAAAGTGTGTGAGTGTGTATGCCCACACACTCTTCCACACCTACTTAATAGCTAGAGTATCATGAAAAATGATAGGCTAGATATGCCATTAGCTTGCAGGATGACCACCAGATAAACAGATGTGAGCTTTCTAGAAAGCAGTTTGGTATGGACTATAAGACCTCAATATGCTGTGTGCCTGAACTTATGCCCTTGGATCCTATACACAGAAATACAATGACAAGTATCAGTGGAAATTAATGGACATAAGAACAGGTTCACCCACACTCCAACTATCTCTTGTCTTCAGGTTTGTTTGGAGACCAGGTCTCATATATGACCTGGTAGGCTTTAGCTTACAATCCTCCTCCTCTACCCCTAAAGACCTGGGATTTAGCTTGTGCCACCATGTCCACCTTCTGACAACTTGCTCCATAGCTTCCTATCCAAGGCATCAACCTGGGAGGTTGCTCCTGGTCTCCTATGCACTCCCAGCCTGCCTGTAGGAGCTGCTTTTCTAAGTGCTCTCATGATATTATTTGTAAGCTCTTCTGCTACACAGAGAGCCTACCAATACTAGGGAGTTCATGTGTATTTCTTCAAAGAGGCTATTAAATACCTGATGATAAGGATCATCTTAGATTCCACAATAAAAGACAAAAGTGATCCACATGTTATTTATGCTCTGTCAAAAAGGGAACTATTCTTCAGTGCTCTCATGATATTATTTGTAAGCTCTTCTACCAGGGCCTGAGCCAGGGAGTTCATGTTTATTTCCTCAAAGAGGCTATGAAGTCTCTGAGGACACAGATCATCTCAGATTCCCTAATAATTGGAACTGAACCATATGTCATTTAAGTTTCTGCTAACCAGAGAAGTGTTCTTTAGCCTTTAGAGTGTGATAGACCTGTAAAATAGCTCAGTGATCTAAAGGGCCTGCTTAGGTAAGCTTAGACAGGTGCACAGGAACTGCAATTCGATCCTTGGCACCACATGCCATACCAACCCCATCTCTAAGGTGGGTTGAGCTGGGCATAGAGTGTTGTGTGCACAAAATATTTTAGAAAAAAGTGAATTGACCCCGCTGTTTCTTGCCCCTCTTTCCTCCTTCTATCTTCCGCTGAGACTTGGTTCTTGTATCAACATGGTAAGCACCAGTTATAGAACACAGACTTGTTTTCTCTTGGCCACAGAAACTCAAATTCTAAATGATTTCTGATATTTCTTGATCAGGATGTGAAATTGAAAGTTTATCTGTCAGGAGAGAAGTCACAAGGACAGGGCTCTGTAGACTGGGTGTGGTGTGTGTGTATGTGTGTGTGTGTGTGTGTACATATTTGACTTTTATTACTTAAATACATAACTCTTCTTATCTTTTCTTCTGAATCCTCAGGACTTGTTGGAGACTGAAGACAACCTGATAATTTCATGGCAACCCTAAACACTAGCAATAACTTCTAAGACTCAGAGCGATCCATTTGAAAGTCAATTTGATGGGAGACCCTCACAGAGGGTGATCTCCCTGACTCCCACACCTTCTACAAAGAGACCACGGCTTCTTTCTTACAGAGTATATTCCTATCAGCATCATAAGATAACCTTCAATAAAGGATGTGTTGTAGGTTTCTTGAGAACCAGAGACGCACAAACTCTAGGAAGATGTGTGGACAAGAAAAGTGACACTGAGGATGACCCAACCTGAGTGTATACACCACACCATAATGGAAGAAAATGACACTGACTCAGGCATGAAGGCCCAGGAGCTGATGAGATGGCAGCCACCACCAACAAGCAAAGGAATGAGAATTTAACATTCAGAAGGGAATTGGTGATGGACCCCTTTAATGGCTGGCTTGTAATTTAGTTTGTCTGCTCTGAACCCACAGAGAAACGTGAAAATGAGATGGTAACAATGAAGACCATCTTCATGGTCTTCATGAAAAGGAAGGGAGTAGAGAGCAGTGAAGATGAATGCCAGGAAGCTTATAAACAGGTGGACAACTATGACACCCAGCATGAGGGCATGGAGACTGAATCAGAGCAAGAAAAGAAGTGTGAAGAAAACAAGGACAACCAAGAAACCCAGAGTGATGAAGAGCAGTGTGCTGAGCTTCACCAACAAGTTCAGGTGAAGGAAGCATCCTACGACTACACACTGCCTGATTCTAATGAGGATGATAGAAAACAGCATGGTGAAGACCTGAAGGAGGAGGAAAAAATTGCAGGATGACAAGGAACTACAGGAACCTGACACACAGCACTGCCACAAAACTGATGCCCTCCTCTTACAGGAAACATTTGGGAAGATTTCCAGTGGGCAGCAGCTGTCCCCCTCATCCAGCTCAGGTCCCCGGGGAAGAACAGCACACACAGGAGGACCTGCCTATGTGCACACTGCAGGAAAGAACAAAAGTGACTCAAGTCCCAGGAATGTAGAGGATGCTCCAGGACAATGAGCCTACTGAGGTGAGCACGCGGGGCCTCCCGGGAGAGGAGGGATAGGCCAGGTGGAGCGGCTAGGCCAGACAGCTTGGGAGTCACTACCTTCTGTGACTCAGGGCTGGACCTTAGGCACTGAAGGGATGTGCAGGAGATAAAAGGAAGAGGAAGGACAGGAGTCAGGAAATGCAGGGAAAACACCATGGAGCACGGAGGGTCAGGAGGAAGACAAGACCAAATCACTATGTCCCTCCAAAAAGAATTATTTTAGGATCACTGTGCTTCAGCACTGAATTGGAAACTGGGCATTTACAGTTGGGCTATTCCTAGTAAAGGATTTACCATCCACCAATGAGTGACTACTGGCTGCTGTGTGGGGCAATGACACTGAGCTAACACAACCCACTTTTCTCAGCAGATGCCAAAGAGCAGCAGCAAGGTGTCCTCCGTGGGCTCCTCAGGAAGCTCAGGGGACAATGACACTCAGTCTGACACAGGACGCACTACCAGTGTGGACCGGAGCAAGGCTTTCCTCTCTGCTGAGTCCTCACTTGTTTGGGGAAGAAAGTGATGGTCAGGAGCTCCCAACCAAGAAAAGTCCTCATACCCCAAGGAAACCCATCTGAAGAACCCTCACTGAGAGCATAACCTCATCCCCAGAGCTTAAGCAGTATGACAGCCCCATGTGTACCATTCCTGTGTCCCATATTTCTATATTCCATATTCCCTACTATTCCTGCAATGGCAAGCAGAAACCCAGGGTTTGGAGACAGATTAATACATTCACAGGCACAGAGCAGGATCATTTCCAGGAAATCAGACCCTATCTCTGGTATTCTAGGGCTTAGGCAGAACAGCTGGCCAATTTGGGGATGGTTTACAGAATGCATCAGAGTAGCAGCCAGGCCTCAGTGACCAGCCATTCTTAACTGACAGCAGCCACTAGATGTGCAACAGGAAGTTCTACCTGCACAACTAACAAACTGAAGTACATGTGTGTGGCATTTTTTGCTATATTCCCACTGTTCCCAATAAATACACGTTCTTGTTCTCCTTGCCTGCTTCCTGCAGCACATTTCTTGATGCAGTGGAAAGCAGCCCTTCAGTGGGGAGGACTGGAAATCATTCTCTGCAACCTGCAGGTGGCATGCACTTTCTGATGAGGAGTGCTGCTCGTCTCCCCTCACCCCTGCCCCCCAGGTTTGCTTCAATGTCATCGACTGTATCCATTTCAGGATCTCCTGTCTAGTCCCTAGATTGAGCCCCCATGTTTAGAAAGCAGCAACGCAACCATCACAGTCCCAGCAGGTGGCGCACTTTGGGGTGACCTTCCAGGGCCTGAGCTTGCAGCAGGGCAGATCCAGCCACTCAGGATGCTGACTCTAGTTGACAGCCTTTGTGGCACATGGATAGCAGCTCTCAGGGTCCTGGGGAACCAGGCTTCTCAGGCATCTCGGGGACTCCTGAAACAAGAGAGATCTCCGTCCATTTTTGTCCAAGATTCAAGAGAAGAAAGTCATGGTGGGAAGGGGGTGGTGCAGGATGTGACACTCAGAACCACCACAGGGAAAGAGGACAAACACAGTCCTGGGCCTTTAGCCTGGGATTTATATTCACCGAGGCAAACAGGGACTTCAAGGCTGTTTGGGATGGTGGACACCTATGATCTCCTCATTTGGCAGGCTAAGGCAGGAGGATCTCCAAGAGTTCAAAGCCAGCCTGGGATACACACGGAGTTCAAGGCCAGCCTGAATTACATAGCAGGACCATATGTCAAACAAAACAAAACAAAAAAACCCAAAAGAGCTGTTTGGCTAAAAACATCACAGTGACCCATCTCCTGGAACTAAAGATCTTAAAAGTTTACTGATGAAATAAACATGCTAATTATTCCTCATCTTTGTTACTTTCCATTAGTAAGGAGATGAACCATAGAAATACTACACAAACCTAATAATGGAAGCTCAGCCATGCCCAGGGGTTCACTCCAATGGAGGACAGTGAGACAGCTCCCCTGAAGAAGACAACTGGTCTCCATGTTGGTTCACCTTTGCTTTACTCCCATCTACTGACAGGCAAACTCCCTGGATTGGCCTTAAGCAATGCAAATGGGTCCAGGTGTAGGCTTTGAAACACAGCCACAGGTCTCCATGCAACCCCACCTATAGCTCCCTCCTACTACTTGTGAGCTGGTATGGTGTGGCTGGGATGGAGCTTCCAGAGAGAGGCAGTGCTGTCCCAGGCCAGTTAAGGTCAGCCTCAGAGCCAAAGCAACAGGCTCCAAACACAAGATATTTCCTCAGACTTGTCATGCAGAGTCCTCAAAACTTAGAGGCCAACTGTTCTAGGAATCCTCTACTATTCCTTCATTCCTCTCTGCATATTGCAGAGGGGCCATTGTGCCTTCTACCCAGCCCAGCTAACAATACTCATGCAGTTCCCTCCATTAGCACAGACACTCAACCCTGGAGCCACTTCCTTTCTCATGAATTAATAAAACTCAGGTTCAAAAATTTTTTCTTAAGGGCTGGTGAGATAGCTCAATGGGTTAAGCACCTGCTCAGGCAAGCACAGAGACCAGGGTTCTATCTCCAGCACCACATCTGCATGGGCCCTGCCCCTGGGTGTGCTGAAGACAGGGGGTTGTGGTGCACACCAATAATCCCAGTGCTGGGGAAGCTGAAAACAGGAAGATCACTATGAGTTTGAGCTGTGTAGTTGAGACCCTGAATCAAATACATAAAAATTAAAAAAAAAATAAAACCCAGTTTTGGCATGTTCTGGTTGGCTTTCCTTCCACATGGACTTAGGGTCTCCTTGGCTCCCCACAACTGTAGATATGTCTCTGTCTCTTTTTTTCTCACCAATGGTTGCACTGCAAGTGGTAGATTGGAATTTACTTGAGAGAATGCCAATAACTTCTCCTGAGGAATACAGTTTGTAAACTCCTGACTCTAGTTAGATTTGGGTGTTTCTAAGTCCCACAATACTACCTATTCTGGAGGATAAGGCAGGGGGACCCAAAGTTCCAGACCAACCCGGGGAAATTAATGACAACCTCTCTCTGATTAGAATAGAAAAGGGGCTGGCAACAGAGCTCAGTGCTAGGCTGCTGACTTTAGCACAATTCAAGTACCAAAACCAATGAACACCTTATTCCTGAAGCCTGAACATGGGTTTAGGGTTCATGTTTCTACCTCATACCAGGTGGGCCAGGGTCTCAGTTCATTTGGGCCACAAACACTGGATGGTTAAAGAAGCATTTGTTTTCACAGCCCTGGAGGATGGAAGTCCACAATTTGGGTACCAGTAAAATTAGAGGTTCAGAGTTTACACAGGAACTGCATTAATTCTGGAAGGAAATTTAGGGATTTTTCTTGAAACTGTATCTGCAAATGGTTTCTTCTGAGGCTGTGTGCTCAGTTGTGCACTCCACGCCACAGGGTTTGTGGGAGCAGACACCTCTGGAGCACCACCACTCTTAAGGAGACCTTTATCTCAGACTCTTCTTTCATTTTATTTACATATTTATTTCTTTAATCCTGCTGATGTTGTAGGTAGCTGAGTTAGACAGAAATATTACAGGCAGGCAGACAGGGCAAGGACCTTCAAGGACCAGTATGGAAGACAAGCTACCTTGCTACTATGTGAGAAACAGCATTTCTGCTGTGGGCTGGACCACCAGACAAAAGGTTTAACAAACGTAACCACAACCACATACCTCCCTAAGGATGGACATCAGGGATTCTAAATTTGTATTAGAGAAGGATTTATTTTTGTTTCTATTTTTATGTCTTTTGGCTGGCCCAGGCTGCCTTAAGAGTGGGTCTGGAGTGGTATGTGGGACTGGGGATTGAACTGCAGTCCTCTGCACCTGACTGAGTTTGCCCAAGAAGGCACTTTAAACAACTAAGCTAACCACCAACGCCTCTCTAAATTTGTATCAATCACCTTGAAAAAGCCATGAAGAATCATGAACCCATCTCCCTACAGGAAAAGCCCCTGTATTCATGCCTGCTTCCTACATGGCCTGCTTCCCCATTTGATTCCTATTTTTCATCTTTACCTGAGCAATTGTATGTATAATCTTATTGGTTGACCATAGTTTTGTCCCACCTACTGTGTTCCCATGTTTTCCAACTTAGACCCACCTCACCTCATGGTTTTACTTTATAAAAGTCCCTAGAAAAAGCAGCTTCGAGGGAAACTTTTTGTCTAGTCCCCTTTCTTGTTTTAAAAAATTAATTTACATTTTAGATTTTTTTTTTATGGTACCAGAGATCAAACTCAGGACCTCATGCTTGCCAAACAGACACTTAGGCCACTGAGCTATCTCCTAGGCCTTTGGTCCCCCTTCTGTCTTTCTCACACAGGAGCTTTGCTTCCACAAACAAATATATTCTCTTCTTAAAATTCATTCTTGTTTTAGAGAACAGAAACTCAACCCAGGTATCATTGAGATTGGGAATTTAATTCCTCTGTATCAGTGCAGGTCACAGCTACAGCCTCCGGGGTGCTAGACAGATGATTTATGTGAGCTGTGCCCCAGCCTGTATCTCCCCGCATTTTAGCCTCGACTTGTGAAAAATGTGATTTGGACAATGCACATGTTTCTTCCTCTTTAATATTTTATGTGGGTTCTTTTGAAACTTTGGGACTGCCTCAAACCTTTGGCTATTGAATTAACAAATGCCACTGTTTTTAATCATTTCATCTGTAATGCTATTTTTATTTAAGACAAATTTGTCAACAGTCCTACAGCTTTCGTAGGAGGGCACAGACAAAACAGAAGGAATTTCTTTCCATCCTCCCATCCCCAAAGTCAAAGAAAGCTGCTAGGTTTCAGCACTTTCTCAGGGCCACCAATAAATGTGGGAAATAAGCTGCTGCTTCTCCAGGGAAACCAATTTCCTCCCTTGGGAAGGAAGGGATGTGCACTCTCTGAGCCTCTTGGAGCAGAGTGCAGGCACAGGGCCTTGTGGGTTTTTCCTGATTTCACTTTATTGCCCTTAGCCTCAGGGAGACCTTGCCATTCCCACTTTGGCCCTGGGGAACAGGAAGACCTATTCAGCCTAGGCTGGATGGACCCTCTCCTGCACGGAAGGTGGTGCCACCAGGCTCATGCAAGGCATGTGATCCACCCCTGAGCTACAGCTCAGCCTGCCTTGTCACTTAGATAGTGACTGTGGTAACATCCATCTGTTCTGAACACGGAAGGGACCATGTGCATTCAAAGAAAGACACAGCCACGGGTGGAGGGGCACGGCCACGGGTGGAGGGGCACGGCCACGGGTGGAGGGGCACGGCCATGGGTGGAGGGGCACGGCCACGGGTGGAGGGGCACGGCCACGGGTGGAGGGGCAGGGCCACGGGTGGAGGGGCACGGCCACGGGTGGAGGGGCACGGCCACAGGTGTGGTGCACAGCACCTCCCACAGCACTCTAGGGGCTGAGGCAAGAGGGTGACTGTGAGTTAGGACCAGCCTTGGCTACACAGTGAGTGTAAGGCCAGCCTGATCTACACAGTGAGACCCCTGTCTTAAAAACAAACTGACAAACAAACAAAAAATAAAGCAACAGGGAAAGTGTGAACTGCAGCAACATATTTTAAAACATACTACTTGCTTTCCAGGAATACAGGATGAAAAGATTTGAACTATATCCCCTAAAAATACGTGTTAGAAACCAGGATTGCTACCATTTGTGCAGCTACTCCTTGCACAGGCCTGACACAAAGCAGGTGCTCCGTGAAGCCATCTGACTATATAGCGCTTATACAGTGGTGGTCACACATGTTTCCAGAGTGGAAGCGCACCTTCTGTACTGCTGGGACAGAGAAGCAAAGGCTTCCTTTCCCTTTCTTTCCTTCTGCGGGGCTCGGCGGTGCATGGCTGCAATCCCAGCCATGGGAGGTCCAGGCAGAAGGACCACAAGCTGACTGCAGTCGGGACTACATAGCCAGGCTGTATCAAAACAACAACAAAAATATTCTACTCATCTCTCTTGGTCCAGATTGGGTACTGATGCAATGGGGACCTGCCTGAGCTACATCCCCCTCCCTCCTTATTCTTCCTTTTGAGACAGGGTCTCACGAGATGGCCCAGCCAGGCCACAAGCTCGAGATCCCCTTATTCTGGCCTCCAAATCAACAAGGATGACGATTATGTGCTGTGCTGTGTGGACACATTTCTGAGTCAGCCAGTAGACATGACTATGGACCAGCCAGAGGACAGACAGACACCAATTAAATCACAAGAAAGCACAGGCATGAGCCCAACTTCAGCACACATCTGGGAAAGATAGAAAAATGGGCTCTTATCAAAAGATATTATGAAGTGAAAGCAAATAAGGCTGTGGAGCATCCCAGAGACAAAGAATGCAGGAGAAAAGCTAGAAGAGACAAATTTGGGTGGGAAATAACTAGGACAAAATAATTGCTAGCCAGTGAGGAAGCATAACACCATAAAATGCTGGGACAGCTACCCACCTGCAAAAGATCTGGACACAATAAAGGAAAATTCCCTAAGTACTAAAGCTAAGTACAACGACAACAGCAAAATTGGTTTATTGTCCTGGAGGCTAGAAATACTAATATAAAAACTAGAAAGTAAAACAAATCAATAGATGTGACACAGAACAATTTCTATAGCTACATGTAGCAACACATACCTGAAATTCCAGCATATGGGAGGCTGAGAGAAGAGGATCAGGAGTACGAGGCCAACATGGGTTTCATGTCAGACCCTGTCTCAAAAACAAAACAAGTAAAATTAGCATATAATGAAGAGTTTATACATGAGGCAGCTCACTTGGGCATTGGAGATAAGACACTGTGCAAACACAAATAGCAACAAAAAAATACCACGGTAATATACTTAACCTATGCACGAAATGCTATTTAATGATTTGTCAGTATTGGGGATTATACACAGGGTCATTACGCAGACTGTGTCCCCAAGTCCTGATTTAAATATTTTTTTTATTTCAAGACTGGGTACATTATGTTGCCAAATGACCCAGGCTGGGCTCAAACTTTTGATTCTGCTGCCTCAGCCTCTCAGAGTGCTGTGGCCACAGACGTGCACCACCAATTTGGGTTGCAAATTTCCAACAATGAGGCATCATTTCAACTTTCTCCAGCATTAAAGTAGCCATTAGTAAGAACAATTACATAGTTCTTACTACCCTTCATAGGTACTGGTCCCCTACTCAACAGGCACCTATATAGATGGACTCCTCAAAGTACAACTGTTAACTATAAAGTCCTCTGACAGAATGCTTAGCAATAAGCGTCTTTCTTTTTCTCTTTATGGGAATTGAACACAGGGCTTCTGCACTGTTCCGAAGTTTTCGAGCAAGACCTCACTAAGTCACCTAGGCAGGGCTCAAACTTGCAATCCTCTGCCCCAGACTCCCAAAGTGCGGTGAGTATAGGGACGTGCAAGTATGATTAAAATCAAGTTTTCTGGAGGTGTAGCCACCACATTGTAAATGGTTGGGTAGGAGAGAAAAGAGAAACCACTTGCTATATTGTTGGAATAACTGAGCTGCTCCTTTGGTGAATGCTTAAGGAAATTATGGAGAGGGCAGTATTAGCGGCCATGAAACAGTGTGTCCGGGGCTGGGGGTGACCTCAGAAGAGCGGCATCTGCTCAGCACAGAACAGGCCCTGTGTACAGACTGCTGCCCTGCACAGCACAAACACATCCGTGTGTGCGCATGAGGGAAGATGTCTACTCTCTGTGGGGAAACTGTGCCAAAAGCAAACTGGAAGAAGGGCACAGTTCTGCAAGCTGCAGAGTTTAAATTGGATTACACAGAACGACTGGGGCCCAAGGCTGGGTCTTGTGATTGAGGGAAGGAACCTGTTGGAAGAAAGGCTTATGTGCTGCAGAGAAGGAGTGAGAGATGACACTTCTTGTTCCCTGGAGAGACTCCTCAAGAGTACAGCTCACCTAGTTCCTGCTGCTCTGACACAATCCCTTGCACAAGTATTTGCTTCTCTATATACAACAGATGTCTGCTTCTCACAGTTCTGGAAGCTGGAAACCAAATTGCAAGGCATCATATTCAGTATCTGCTCTCTGCTGCTAGGATGGTTTCTTCCCACTGTGTCTTTGCATGGCAAAGGGAGCAGAGAGGACTCTCGGGTCCCTTTTGGCCATCTTGTGAGGCTGCTAATGCCATCTGCAAGGCTGCAGCATCATGATGCACCCTCCTTCTGTTATGGTTTTTATCTAAAATGTTCCCCCAAGTCTTGTGTCTGGAGCTATGTGCAGCTGGAAGGAGTAGGTCCCTGGTGGCCTGCTTCCTGGCTAGGAGCAGCTTTTCTGGTTTCTCACATTCAGTGCACTCATCTCCACGTAGGAAAACCTAACATCTGGGTCATCAAGCTGCCTGTTCACCTGCTGCAGCTGCTGTGGGTGGAGGAGATCTTGAGTCCCTTGTTTGAGGCTGCAGTTTTTTTTTTTGTCTTTTTGAGACAGGGTCTCACTATGCAGTTCAGGCTGGCCTTAAGCTCACTTTGTAGCTCAGGCTGGTCTTGAACTCACAACAATCCTCCTGCCTCAGCCTCCCGAGTGCTGGGATTACAGGCATGTACCACCACACCCGGCTTGAGGCTGTAGTTTGATTTACAGGTTTCACTTCTTCAAAACACATGTCCTCCTCTTGATCTGACATGTATCCTGGGGGGCTGAGGACACCATCCAGCATCCCTATCAACTTGGGACTTGCAGGTTTATCTGGTTGTACAAGATCTCGTGTCTGCATAAGGTGTCCTGAAAGTACCTGCAGGGTATCTGCAGTCTTCATCCATGACTCTTGGTTTGGTGCCACTACTAGTTCCTCAGACAGCTTTGGCTTCTTCAGAACAAATGATGTTGTGTCTGCATGGACCATGGATTCCATGTTAGAGTAATCTTGACTCTGCAGTGTTTCTGCCATGACTGGGTCCATCTGCAGTCAGGATAACAACCGCCTCTGTTGAGTCCCTTGACTTTTTTCTGCATTATTTCCTTTTGTTTCCTCTTCTTTTTTTTTCTTTTTTTTTGGTGGAACCGGGGATTGAACTCAGGCCCTTGTGCTTGTCGGGGAAGTGCTTATTCCACTGAGCCATCTCCCTGGCCCCTCCTCTTCTTTAATAGGGCTCACTCTGGGGGCCCTGCTTTGCCCCCTGGACCACCTCTGCTAGCAATTTTTCTTGTGATGTTTGTGTTCTGGGAGCAACTGGAAGTGTCTGTTTCTGAGGGACTGCAGAATAGTTGGTTGTTTTTGTTACAGATTCTTGACCTTCAGATATAGCCTTCAAAATCAGATTCTTATCAGCTTGTTTAGAAGGTGGAAGAGAAGGTCTCTGCTCAGGCTTGGCCAGAACTGACATACTGCTGGATATACTTCTGGCCCAGGAGCCATAATCCTCCTCCTCCTCCTCCTCTTCTCCATCATGACTGATTTTTTTTTTTTTTTTACTTTAGCAACTGAACTTACCACAGGTAATTTTTTTCTTTGAAAAATTTTCTTCCTCAATAATAATTTTCTCTAAGTTGTGTCTGAAGAAAGGACTGTCTCTGCTAAGCTGTTAAGCACTTCTGGTTGACAAGTTTCATACTCTCCACTGTTGTGTATATCCACTTGTTTGGCAGCATGAATAGTGTTTTGCTGCTGCTGAAATTGTAACCTATTTAAATGAGCACCAGTCTCTGAATTTCAATTTGCAGATGGTCAATAAATTTCATTAGAAGGCTGAGAAGAACCATATGCAAGAGTGACGGTAGGTTTTTTTCTTGGGTAAGGGATTCTTCTGCACAAAACTGAGGTCCTCATCAATGAGATCATCTGGTTCTGGCTTAGTATGAATCACATCTTCAGAGGGCGCTGGCTCCCTCAGAGGTTTCATTGTTAACATCAGTTGGGTTGTCGCTCTATCATCCTAAGTCTGTCTCACATTACTTGTTTTCTGCTCTTATGAACTTGTATCATCTTTGAAATCTCTTTTTTCACATCTAGCATTTGAAATAGCAAGGGGAGGCACTGTAGCTTCATGCCTTCTCTCATCTCTCCGACTGAAATTACTCTTGTTTAAAGGCACATTATTATCAAAGATGTTGGTATCAGAAGACTTTAGACTAGAGGGTTCAGTTGTAATAGAGCAAAATTTATCTAATATACCATGAAGCCCACAGAAGCTCCTAATTCTTGCAATTTCCCTTTAATAGCACTCCGGACCTTGGGGCTGATCTCGGTGCCAATCTCCAGGGCTCAGTGGCAGCCAGAGGGCTCCACACCACACAGTATTTCGTTCACTTGGAGCCCACTCCAGGCTCCCACTCAGAAGTTACTGCTACTCCACCTCCAGCAGCACGCACTACGTGTCCACCATGCTGGTATCCACTTGCTCTTTTCCCTCTCCCTCCAGGTCCCCAACCCCACTTTCAGGATGCCATTACTTAGGGACAGTCAGTCACACCCAGCAGCTGTTCTTAGCAGGAGCTGCAGCAGAATCAGCCTAGGTTCTCCCCAAATGGCCTCAAGGAGGCTTTTACTTTCTCAGTGACTGCCTAGAAGAGTCAGGAAGCAGAACCCAGAAGTGGGGGGAAAAGTATTGCCCCTGCTGCAGTCTGGATCTTAAATGTCCTCCTGAAAACTCATGTTCAAAAGATCAGGGCCCAGATTGTGGCACTGTTGTGAGGTAAGGCCTAGGGTGGGGATGTCCCTTAAGGGCAGAGTCTCTATGTCTCTGACTGTGTTTCTGTCTGTCTGTCTATCCAGGGGCATGAGATGAGTGGTTGTGCTTTTCTGTTTGCTCCTTGCTTCCCCTCTGCCAGTCCAGAAGCAACAGGGTTAAAATGCATTGGACTGGGACCTTCAATCTTGCAAAAATAACTCTGTGTGTGTGTGTGTGTGTGTGTGTGTGTGTGTAAACATGCATGTGTTACTGTGCACTGAATGAAGGGCCTTTTTACTGAGTTACATTCCCAGCCTTCTCAGTAAGTTGATACATTGCCTAAGCTAGGCTTGAACTTACAATTCTGCCTCAGCTTCTGGGAATGTTGAGATTACAGACAAGCACCTCTATGCCCAGTAGCTTTTAAAAAAATAATTATTCCAAAATAAGAAAATGGATTTATTTTATAATTCTTGGAATCTCTGAAGCTCAACTTCCTTGGGAGAGGAAACAACAGCAGCAACAACAAAAACCCGTAGGAGCATTTAAAGTGTTCTTGCAAAGCTTCTCTATTCACAGCTTCTCATTCTCAAGTTGTTAACACTGTTCTTTTCTGAACTTCGATGAAGGAGGTGCACAGGGTCCTGTGCTGAGGGCAGGCTGGACAGAAAGCCTGCATTGGTGCCGGCCTGCCTGGAGACTAGGGATGCCTGGGCACCTGCACAAGGCTGTGCTTTGCCACACTCTTCATCTCAATAGCAAATCATGTTCTAAACTCCTCTTTAGCAAATGTAATGATTTCAGACATGGTCTAAGGGAGAGGTACATCACCATCTCTGCTAAGTCTCTAGCACATAATCTCCTCTGCTGAAAGCTGCTCTTTGTAATGAGGATTCTGCTAAGCAAATGGCAGAGAATGGCCATTCTGTGACTCTGCGTGAGCTATCTCTACCTGCACATTCAATTTAGTGCCTCGGAGTATTAAAAAGTAAGATTCTTTGTAAATTCACCCCTTTGGTCCTTGAGTAGCATTTCTGCAGGAAGAGTTGAAGCACAATGGTTTTAATAAAATTTTTAAATTTTGTTTTTGTATAAACAAAAAAAATTTAAATATAAACATTAACTGCTTTTTAACAGGGTTCAGTCACCATATTGGACTTAAGACATTTGACAGGAGGAGGCACATGGGAAGCAGCTCGTGCACGTGATGCGCTACTGCTTCACTGTGAACATCTGAGCTCTGCTCCTGATCATGCCAGCAGCTGATGGTCCTGCGTGGCATGTCCTGAGGGACCTGCAGACATCGTGCAGCTGCTTTACAACGAAGCTGGCCCTGTTTGCTCGCTTAACTCCCTTGACTTCTACTGTAAAATCAGAAATGTATACTTAAGGGATGGAAAAGTGGTCATTTGATGTGACACATTTATACTCAATAATGCTTCAGGGCCTCTTCCCTGTGCCTAGGGCACATGCTACTCAATGGTAGAACATATGTTCTTCCGAAGTGTAAGGGGAACATGAGTTTCACCCCATGTTTGACATGGTCAACCACAGAAATGGCATAGTGGTGGGCCTGGTACAGAGGAAAGCTGCTCCCGTAATGGTGGCCAGGCTGCAAGGAGACCATTTTTCCTTCTAAGGTGACCGATCACAGGAGCCACTTCATACAGGGATGGGAAGCCAACACAGTTCTCACAGGGAAATTGTGATCACTGCGAGTCAGGGTGGGGAGGAGCTGCAAGCTAGGGGCTCTGCTTTTCCTCTCCCTTATAGACTGTTCTGGGGGCCTCCCTGGAGACACCTCATGGGGCTGGGGTTCTCTGACTGACTCAGTGAATATAAATGCTTGTGTGAAAGCACAAATGTGACTGTAAGTTCTACACTGGATCCGACTGCCCTGCACAGGAGCCAGCAACAGGTTGCTGAGAACCTTGTCCAGTCTCCTCACACACCCCTGGTACCTGCTCAGAATTCATTTCTCCTCTCTGTACTTTACCCCCATCTCTTTTCACTTTACTCTTCCTAGTCCAGGATTAGACTCCCCAGTAAAATGACACATGCTGAAGTGGGTCTCAGACTCTGTTCTCTAGGCAGATAATCCTGGTACAATGTATATCCCTCATTTGAAAGACTCCTACAGCAAAAAACTGAGACTCAGTTTCCTCTTCTGTGGGATGAAGATGACAGTGCCTGCTCCAGTGACCTCTGCAGATGGATGGGAAGATCAAATGACCTTATTAAGGGCAAGGATGCTTCCTCAAAACCAAAGGGCCACTACAGTTACCCCCAAAGGCAGGAGCATGAGCCCCTGCTACCCTGAACTGAGCCATGGTGGCTGTAAGTCTCTTCTGTGTTCTCATGTGATGACGTTTCCCCTGGCTCCATTTCATCAGACCTCGCACCCTCTCTGTCTCAAACTTTTCACTTCCAGTTCCCCTGCATGAAGAAGACCAGAACTGCTTCCACCTGGCAGCTATTTCTACCAAGTGCCTTCCCCTGGCTCCATCCTGGCAGGGCTGAGGGTGGTCTTCCCTGCCTTCCCCTAACCAGTGCATGCCCTGACTTCTGTGTGCCTCTCATACCTTTTGCCTAGAAAGTTCCTACAGCCTTCAAGGCTCTCCGTGACCCAGCCTTTGTCTATTATTTACTTATTCACTCTGCAAACATAGCTTGAACACTGCTCTGAAGAAGGTACTGTCTACCTGGAGAGCAAACAGACAAAACTCCTGCCTTCCTGGAATGAGACACTCTGGTGGAAGAGACAGAAAGCAAAGCCAATACCAACGTGAAATATGACAGGTACTAGACAGAGATCAACTTTATTTGGTGAGGTTGTGGTCAATTCTTTCACATTGTCTGTAGCTACTTCACTGCTGCTGAAGAACTGGGAAGTACTGGACAGTTGGCTGAAATGTTTATCTAGCTGTCTTTTGCTGTGTGATGTTTCCAATCTGAAGGTCCTACCTGTCTCTGGGAGGCTTCTGTTTCATGAAAGCAGTACTCTATATCCTAACTCTTCTGCCATCCAATTTGCTGGCCAGGAAATTTCTTGCAAGTCTATGAACACATCCTGTTTAGGTTGGGACTATGGAGGAGATTCCAGCAGACTTTCTCTGCTCAGGTAACCTCATATGGTTTCATGTCTGACAACAAATAACAAGCTCTAACCTCCTCAGTAGCAAGGTGCCCCAAACACATCAGTTCCTAACCTGTACAACTTGTATTACAGGACAGTCTTTTCAGATGTGATTATGCTTATGCTCCTGAGATGTGGAGTTTATCCTGGATTGTCTGGGTCTGAATGTCCTCATGTTTGGCAGAGGGAGCTTCAACAAGGTAAGACACAGGGCAGAGATAGGAGTGATGCAGTCACCAAGCAAAGTGCCAGCCAGCTCCAGCAGCCACAGGAAGCAATGAGCAGGTGCTCCAGCTTCCAGAACTGAGGATATATGTCTGTAACGTTGCACCACTTGACATGTCTTTGTTTTCATCTAGTCAAATACCTTCATAAGAACTTCCTGACCTTGCGCAACATGCAAACTGGAAGGAGCAAATCTTTACCCAGTTCTCCCACTCTGGTCACTAGGCATGAGGGTGTCTGAGTGTGAGCTGTAGTTTCAGGTCACTGCAACAAAGGGCATGTCCCAGAGTGCTCCAAAGACCCTATTCCCAGAGGCAACTAGGAAACTTCCTGCAAATTGGGAAGTGTTCCCTCTATACACCTCACCTACCCAGATTACAGATTCTAGCTGCACTGAGGCTGGTCAGCAGCTTGCTCATACCAGTAGAGCTGCTGGAAGCTGAAGCAGCACAGAGAGGTGGCATTTGATGCCATCCCCACCAGGAATAACGTGTGACCCTCCACACTTTCCGATCACACCAGTCGACTAGTTTAATACTTCATCTGAGAGGTGGGGTAGTGCTGTTCTCCTTTCACAAATGACTGACCTGGGGTTCAGAGCTCATTTCAGTAGCAAACAGGACATTGCCCCTGGAGTCTGACCCTGGTAACCTGACCCTGAATTGAAGGAAAGCCCCCAGGAAATCTGAGCAGACCCGGGGTCTCAGGCCAGTCAACCTCGTTCACAGGATGCCCCATTACACCACACAAAGCCTCTACTAGCCCAGGGGATCAGGGCATGTCTTCGGCTGCTCTAAGCATGAAACCGCTGCTTAATTTCTAGCAATGCAAATACTTTGCCCCTGCTTCCTTATAGTCCTCATCCAGGACATATTCCACAGCCATCCTACCTAAACTCTTGCTGATACAAGGTTAAACACACATACAAAAACACAACCCCTTTGATTGACAGCAACCAGCTTTTAAAAGAATGAAGTACCACCATCCTCCAGTAGGTGGTGCCAAAAGACCAGACCCAAGCATACAACTGCTCTGGCTCTCCAGGGAAGGATGCCACTGAGCCTTGCAGAGTGCTGAAGTGTTAACTGGTACACATGGGATCAGTGCCAAGGGGCAGGCAGCCTACACTCATGTGCTCCAGTCATTTCTACCACCAAGTTCACACTCTGCATAGATGAGACGCTTGGCCTCCATATCTTCCTCCCTCCTGGTTGTCCATGGTTGCTCTGTCTCTTTGCATCTCAGGCCTAAAACTGGCTGGAGCAACAAAATGTCAAGACTTTCTGCCTTATGCATCCTATCTCTGTCCCACCATGCTGACAAAACAGGAAAAAGATTAATGTGTATCGAGTGCCTCGAGTCCCAGGCATTTTTGTGTGCCATGTGCTCCCAATAATAGTGGTAATGGCCTTAATTGCTGTTTGTTGAGCATTTCGTGAGCCAAGTGTCACACAGAGTGCTTCCATATGTTTCTTCATTTTAATCTTTAGGATCACTGTGAATTGCTATCTTCATTCAGGGAGGTTAGTGAGAAGGAGGTTAGTGACTCCTCTTCCTACCTCTGTGTTATGATTTGTGTCTAGCTGTATCCTCAAAGCCTCATGTGATGGGGCAGACTTTAACTCATTTGGTTTTGGTGGAACCGAGGCTTGAACTCAGGCCTTTGTGCTGAAGACAAGCACTTATTCTATTGAGCTATCTCCCTGGCTATGATCCACTGGGATTATGGGTGTCAGTGCTGCTGGGATTACAGGTATGAGTGCTACAGCCAGCCTGGCAGGGGGGATAGCCTGAATGAAACGGAAGAAAGACAGACTTGTTCTCTGTAGCTACTGTTGCTGCTACTCCTTCCTTTTTCTCTTACTGTATTGCTGTTTTCCACCACTATGAACTGCTGCCTTCTGCCATGGACTTAGCTTGAGTATGGACTGAAACCTCACAAACTGTGAGCTAAATAAATTCATTCTGGGTGTCAGGTGATGTCTCTTTCTTTTTCTTTGTCTTTATGAGACAGGGTCTCACTATGCAGTTCAGGCTGGCCTTAAGCTCACTTTGAGCTCAGGCTGGTCTTGAATTCACAACAATCCTCCTGCCTCAGCCTCCCAAGTGCTGGGATTACAGGCTTTCGCCACCACGCCCACTGATGTCTCTTGTTATTCCAGCAATGAGAGAAGAGTAACTGACACACTCTGCTGTGGCTGCCATCATGCTTCTCACTCATGCCAGATGGCCCCACCTGGAGCTACCACAGCGTGACTTCAGCCCTCCTGGACCATACGGCTGATATGAGATGGAAAGCTGGTGGTAAAGGGAGGGGAGAGGAGATTCGGACTCCTTTCCCTAATAGGGACAAAACAATTTCCAAGGAATCTGGACTAAAACCTGTTAAGTGTTCCCACAGTTTGGGCTGCGAACCTGTGGCACTAGTATTCACCATAGCTTAAATAAGATTTTTCATCTTTCCTGGAAACTAGTATTCATTTGTATATCTGCTTTTATAGGAAATGAGTTTTGAACTTCAAGTAAATACTTTGTAACACTTTTGATAAATTATAAACCATGTTGTAATTGCAAACTCTGAAATTATTTTCTATTAGAACTTGGATGGATGAATGGATAGATGGGTGGGTGCATGGATGGGTGGATGGATGAGTAGGGGGACTGAACAATAAACACGATGGATTTAGATGTAGTACAGTGAGGACTTGGTCACATGGATACCAGTCAACTTCATTAGTTGTTGAAGCAGTTTGCTTGTATTACACGCATTGCATTTTACCAGCAATCTCAGAAAGGGGATCATCATTTAGAAAGAGAATTATGGGAGCAATTTGTAGAGTAGAACAAATAATCTCCATACCACAAGGAAGGTGACGGATATGTAGCATCTCTGTATGCTCTAGTTTTCAGAACTCCCACATCATCCAAATCATGCCCCTCTCATTTCATCCACAGCACAGTTTGAATTATAAGCATCATTTACTCCCTTCTCAATGACTACATAAAAATTAAACATTTTTGACCATGTAGGCAAATCAGAACTTTTGTGCATCACTTACTAGAATATAAAATGATGCAGTCCCTGGAGAAAGCAGGAGTGTCTTGGTTACTTTTTACTCCTTGCTGGGACAAATACCAGACACATAAAATGAAGGAAGGAAAGGTTTATTTAGCTCACAGTTACTGGAGGGTTCAGTGCATAGTCCTCTGGCTCCAAGGTAAATAACGGCAGTTCACGTGGCAGAAAACAATGAAGAGCAGAAGAGGAGCAGCAGCTGCAGTGTCCATCAAGCCTCTCTCTTCCTTCTATGCTGAATGCAAAGACCAGCGCTCCAGGGCAAAGATCGGAGCCCCTCCAAAGTGGTGTGGGTATGAGGGTCAAGCTTCTCTGAAGACTGCGACTTCTCCATGGAAGCCCGGCAAGGTGGCAGGAAACCAGGCAGGGCCCAGGAAACCAGGCAGGGCGGTGGGAAGCCTTTCTCAATTTCTGGCCAATGCGCACTTGGAGGGCTGGGCCCCCACACTGAGAACTGCTGGAGCTGATGTAGCCAAGTTGACACAACGTATCAACTAACACAAAGAGAGTTCTTCAAAAAGTCCAACACAGAACTACCATGTGAACCAGCAATTCATCCCATTGGCTATACCCAAAAGAACTGAAAGCAGGGTCAAGTTTATGCATAAATTAAATTAATTAAGTTTTAAATCAAATTAGTAGGACAGATTCAACAAGTTTATGTATATATGCATGCTTACTGCAGTATTTTTTTCATTTTGATTAGCTTATTGGTACATTTTATATATACACAATGATTGTATTTATTATAGGGAATTTTCATCTATTCATGATATATTTCAGTTCTTCATTTCTCCTAATCCCCTTTTCAACACTTCTTCTTTATTTACAAAGCTTTGTTTCCATTTTATCATTTATCTTTTTTTTCTTTTCCTTTTCCCCTCCTCCCACTCTCCTTCCTCTTTCCTTTTGAGTGATTTCTTTCATTCCACACACAGAATCTGTTGTCCACTTTGGTCCTTATTCATTCTTTCAGCTTCTCACACAAGGGAGACAATGCAATGTTTACACACGTGAGTCCAATTTATTTTCAGTTCAAATTTGGTTTTGCTCATACTGAACCCAGTAAGTGTAGGTTTTTTCTTTAGCATTATGTGCCTCTATGAATTAAATTAAATTAAATAATTAATTTTTTTTTGCAGAACCAGGGATTGAACTCAGACCCTTGTGCTTACCAGGGAAGCACTTATTCTGGGCCATCTCCCTGGCACTATGAATTTGATTTTAATGTTTATTTATATTTCTTACTTGTGGTGATATCTTCTCTTATTTTTGTGTCTTTATGTTTTATTGAAGAACAAGTAGCAGTGAGACAGTTTTAAATCAAATTAGTAGGACAGATTCAACAATTAATACATTGTACACTGTTTTCATAGTGCTTTTTGTTATACAAGGTGCATACATGATACTCTTTGTACAAATACTATTAGAGCAGATGCCTCTGATCAATTAAGAGAATGTAGTTGTATACCTATATATATATATTTAAAGTTGAGTTATAGTACAGTTTCAATAATTAATATTTTTTACATTGTTATCTTCCTAGTGGTTATCCACAGTACAAGAAGCAGACAGGATATCCTGTCCAAACAATAACAGTGCATATATTTCTTCTCATAGAATTATGCCAAAGTACTGCATATTTATCCTAACTGTACTGTTTATACAAACACAGAATGGTTTTTACTTTGTATCCTCTTTTTTTTGTTTAGTCCTGTCAAAGATGGATGTTCTATTGTCATTCAATTATTATAAGATCTTGAATTCAGCAAAACAATCCAACACAGTTCAGCAGTCCACAATAATAATGCATTATCCAAAGAAATTGTTGACTAGAGCCATTTACAGCTCAGCTTATTATTATGGCCTTATATTATGTATCTCATATTTATAATTTTCTGCTGGATAAGACTGAGATAAAGCAAAACCTATATGATAAAAAATGTAGCTTTTGTTATCTCATGAGGTCAGTCAAGTGCCCTCAGGGTTTATCCTGCAACCCTGTAGCTCACTCTGTAGATCCTTTGTCTGTGTCAGCCATGTGGATGAGTCACGGCAATTGCTTGACCAGTTTGCTCTCTGTGAAAGCCTGAGAGAAAGTTTTCTTTCCATGTGACTCTCCTTAGGCACAGTATGGATCATTGATCACATTCTTCTAGCTCCATAATTTCCTTGATCAGAAAATCTGGGACAAAACTGAGTTCTATGATGTTACAGAACTGGTTCTCCTATGTCCTGAATCTTCACTGACCTTGAAAGGCTAGGGTCCAAAATGTTGGCTGACCTTGTGGCCCTTCCATTTCTCCAACTTTGGATCTGCAAACTTAGGTTGTTAACCATCCAGTACACTTTATCCTAACTATCTGACTAAATTCTTTTTAGTTGTAGTTTTACCTATTTGTATTTTTTCTTTTGATTTCTTATACTAGGCAGAATGTACAATATTTGTACATGTGTATCTGGTTTATTTCACTTATGAGTTTATGATTAAGTGGCATCCACTTAAGTATAAATGCTTCAAGTTAATCATCTTTTAGAGTAGAGTAATACTCCATTATATAGAAATACCACATCTTTTTCAACCATTACTCATATGATGGGCATCTTGGTTGTTTCCAAGATTTGGCTATCACAAATTGTGCTGCTATAAACATAGGTACACATATATCACTATGATATGATGTTTTCAGCTCCTCGGGGAAAATTCCCAGTAGGGGGATAGTTGGCTTGAATGGGATTTCCAGTCCTACTCTTTTGAGGAGTCTCCACACTGAACTCCACAATGATTGCACCAGTCTACATTCCCACCAGCAGTGGAAAGTGTGACCTTATCCCCACATCCTCTCCAACATTTGTTGTTGGTTGATTTCCTTATGATAGACATTCTTTCTGGTGTGAGATGGTATCTCAGTGTTGTTTTAATGTGCATTTCATGGATGGCTAGTGATGTTGAGCATTTTTTCATATATTTATTCGTTTCTTTAATTTCGTCCTCTGAGAAGTGTGTAGTCACCTCAGATGTCCATTTCTGGATTGGGACTTCAAATTTGAGGGCCCTAATGTATCTTAGTTCTTTATAAATTCTAGAGAGCAGACCTTTATCTCAGTGCTTAATAGTTAGGAATTTTTTCGAAATTTGAGGGTTTTCTTTTCACTTTGTTGAAAAGTTTCAGCATATCTTTTGATGTGCTGAAACTTCTCAAGAAGAGTTGATCCCAGTTGTTAATTCTTTCAAGTGTTTCCCATGCAAATACATGTTTGTTCATGAACTCTTTGCTTATTCCTATGTCCTCAAGAATTCCTCCTATTTTCTCTTCCAGGAGATTGTTTCTCTTTTAATGTTTAGATCTTTAATCCACTTGACCTTAGCTTAGTGCTTGGTGATAGACCTGGGTCAAGTTTTAGTTTTCGGCATGTAGAGAGCCAGTTTTTCCAGCACCATTTGTTAAAGAGGCTGTCTATCTTCCAGTAAGCATGTTTGGCCTCTTGTCAAAGATCAGGTGGATGAGTGTATTCCTAGACGCCTCTGCATCTTCTAATCTATTCCATTCATCCTCAGGTCTATTTCGTTGCCAATACCATGCTTATTTTATCACAGTAGCTTTGTAATATAATTTCAAGTCAGGAATTGTGATGCCTCCTGTCTTTTCTTTGTTGGCCAGTATTGCCTTTGCTATTCTAGGTGTTTTCTGGTTCCAAAAAATTTTAGCAAAGATTTCTCTAGGTCTGGGAAGTATGTTGGTGGCAGTTTGATAGGGATTGTGTTAAATCTGTAAAACAATTTTGAGAGTATGGCCATCTTCACAAAGTTGTTTCTTCGTACCCAGAAGCAGGGAATATCTTTCCATTTTCTGAACTCCTCTACGATCTCCTTTCTTAGCGTACTGTAATTTTCTATGAAAAGATCTTTGAGTTCCTTGGTTAAGTGAATTCCAAGGTATTTCATTTTCTGCAGTGCTACTGTAACAGGTATTGTTTGTGTAGTTTCCCTCTCAGTGTGTTTGTTATCTGTGTAGAGGAATGCTACTGAATTTTGAGTACTTTGAATCTTGCTATGCTACTGAATTTGTGTATCAATTCTAGTAGCTTCTTGGTAGAGTTTTTTTGGTCTTCCAAGTAAAGTGTCATGTCATCTTCAAATAGTGATAACTTAACTTCTTCTTTCCCTATTCTTATTCCTTTTATTTCTCCTTCTTGTCTAATGGCTGTAGCTAATGATTCAAAAACTGTATTGAATAGGAGAGGAGGTGGAGGACATCCTTGGCTTGTAGCAGATGTAAGCAATTTCAGTTTTTTCCCTTTTAGAATTATATTAGCTGTTTGGTTGTCATAGATGGCTTTTATTAAACTGAGGTAGAATCCTTCTATTCCAGTTTTCTGAACTCACAACAATCCTCCTGCCTCAGCCTCCCAAGTGCTGGGATTACAGGCATGCGCCACCACACCCGGCTCCTGCTGTTGTTTCTTTGCTTGCAATGCTGTTAATTCATATGTTTCAGCTGGAATAGTGTTCTGTACACTTGTTCTGGGTGTGCATTTGGTTTACCCATATGTTTCTGGATTTGATTCATTACTTCAGATGCTACATATTCAAAAATTTCTTTTTTTTATTTCAGGTGTTCATTCTGGTCTGAGTTCCTCCATACCTTTCTGCTGTTATTTCTTTGCTTCCGCCTCTGTTCATTCAATTCTTTTCAGCTGAGCTAGTGTCCTCTGTACTTATTGGTGGGCTCAAGGCTTGAGATTGCATTTTGCTCCTTGTCTTTGTCATTTTGTATAGCACTGACCTCTGACCTTTGGTACAGTTACAACCTTAGTGCGTAATGAGATTTGGGTGCCAATCTATTAAGTTTCAGATTATCCAGTTATGCCTGGCCTTGATCTAGCTGTTGTGTTCAATTCCTTTTTGCTGCAGCCCTTCTGGTACAACTGTGAGCCTGTGGTTCCCCTCTATTGTGTCCCTGGCCCAGGGAGCACCAAGTAGTGTAGAAGCTCTCACACACACTCATCAGGCCAGGCATGGGTGGATCAGGGGCTCCGGAGATTCTCAGGGCATGACAGGCTGGGGTGGATAGCCTAGAGAGTTTCAGAAAGTCTTGCTGGCTAGGAGGTCTTGGGGGTGAGGGCTACAGATGGCATTGGCCACTGGAGGTGTGTGGGAGTGGTGTCCCACACACTCACCCCACCATGCATGGGTGGATCAGGGGCCAGAAGAGTCACAAAACTTCTCACTTGCTCAGTGGGCTTGGGGGTAGGGGCTCTGGGGAGTTGCACGGTGGGACGGCCTGGGGTGGACTGCCTAGTCTCAGACAGTCTCTCTGGCTATGATGTCTTTTCTTTTGTGCCTAATTTTATGGTCAGCCTTGTACTATAATCTTTGGTACAAGTGATCAACTCAGGACCTTGTGCTTCCAAGGCAAGCATTTATGCTGCTGAGTTACATCCCTGGCTGAGCAATGTATTCTTAAAGTGTGTGTGTATGTATGTATGTATGTGTGTGTGTGTATATATATATATATATGTATATATATATATATATATATACATATATATATATATATATATATATATATATATTTTTTTTTTGTATTTAGCATGGGTCTTTAGGGTATATAGGGCCTCACTATGTAGACTGGACTTGTAATTATCTGCTGTTTTCAGCCTCCCAAGTGCTGGGATTACAGGCATGTGCCATCAGACCCAGTCTCAACCACCCTCTCAGCACATCCTGGGTACAGGGTCAGCACAGCATGCCAGGACTGCACTCCAGCCACTGCATCTGCCTAAGCAGATGCTTTAGCTTGCTGAGCTATCTGCCTAGCCCTCTTAAAGTAAATTTTGAGAAACATTTGAGGCCTAAAATAATGTTTTCTCCAAAGATGATTTCTAATTGTTTTTCTCAGACTGTGGAGATGACAATGGTCCAGGACCAACTTTCTAAATTTAAGAATCTGAATAAGTTCAAGAAAGAAACTTGGCTTTAATACTTGTGAAAGAGGATTTGTTTTTATGTATATTCCTTGCCCTTCATGGCAGTGAAATCATTTATCACATTTCTTCTAGTGCTTTACCTTCTCACTCTGTAGGTCCATAAGACCTCAAAAAAAAAATTAAAAACCTTTTTCACAATCAAAAATATCATAACTATTCCTTTTCCAGATCTTGTTCCAGAAATACCTCACATCTTAGCCTTCAGAGTTTGAAGATTTCTTTTCCCATGATTTTGTTGTTATCATGAGAGTTGGTCCAATCACTTAGTTCCCAATCATTTACAGTAGATATCTTAAGACTATTGCTTTTAATAGTATATACTGAAAGTTTGACAAAATGAAATTTTAATTAAGCTTAGGAGAATAAATATTTAAAGTGAAGCAAGATATTATACAAGCCATAGCACTTTGGCAGTAGGCTCCGTGATCATACTATTATCACACAAGTCTTAGGAAGACTTGATTCCATTCTTTCTTCCCACTTTGGATTGTCCTTGAAGAGGCTAAAGACTAACCTAGTATTGGGGCAAGAATTCAAATCCACCAAGGGCCATATTTCCATCAGCCAAAGTTTCCTGAGCCCATCCATAAAGTCACATACACCTAGAGCTAAGATGAGAGGAAAGGACTAGAAATGCAACATGTTTCTTGTTCTTACTAATGTTTTGCTGAAGTAAAATCCTAATTTAATGTCTGGATTCAACACTACGTAATTGATAAAATTATGCATCTTTAAGGAGTACACTACCTTTTGAGATATATAGACATGTATATCTATATATATGGAAGTGACTGCTACAGTCAAGTTACCATAACCCTTACTTCACATACTTACAACAATTCTTTAAATTCCTCTTAGAAATATTTTACAAAGTCAAAAAGTACTGTTAAACAAAAAGAAAATGGGTTCAGCACCTCATTTCCAGGGGCAGATTGAAACAGTTAGTTAACAAACACCATTCCAGACAATTTGTTGACATAAATATACATTAGTGCACTTTTAAAAGGCATTGGCACGTTGACTTTTATGCCACCCATTGTTTCAGAAAATAGTGGCCCTCTCTTCACCTTAAAAAATTAGTGTCACTATCATCATTTCTTGGGGAGGTTCTCATTAGCCTCCTTACAGCACTGCTTCTGACCTTATCTAGTAATCATCTTCCTTGTGTTCTCATATCACTTTTAGATGAGAATTTCACGTTTAAATAATAACTCCATAAATCAGTTCTTGGTCACAAATTTTTAATCCAAACATGGTAGACAATGTAAGTAATTGCTGTAAACACAAATAGGTTAAACTCTAATTAAAAAGAAGAGATGAATATTGAAAAAAATTTAAAATGAGCTAAGATCCTTTTGATGCTTCAGTTAATCTTGTCTATAAAAATTATCTGCCTGGACTAATTTTTAAAGTCTTTTAGAGGTCATCTGGGGTTTTGTACATTTTAAAACTCCAAACTCAGAACTTACTTCAAAAAAACATTTGGAAGGACGAAGGAGATAGCTCAGTAAAATAAGTGTCCACCTGGCAAGTGCAAGGTCCTGAGTTCAATCCCAAGTACCACAAAACAAAATGAAACAAACATGTTAGACTGGGCACGGTGGTGCATGCCTATAATCCCAGCTGTTGGGAGGCTGTAAACAGGCAGATCACCAAGATTCTGATCTAGTAGTGAGACCCTGAACACTCTGCAGATCCTTCCCTAAAATACAAACAAACAAACAAAACAACAAAAACAAAGATGTTTGGTAATTACAAAACTAGTATCTTTTTGTTTTTTGACACCAGTAAACAGTTTAAATTTACAAATTAAAATTTTCTACAAACTAGAATGTCTCCTGTTTTACTACTGATCCTATCATTTCTGTTTCATGTTTTAAAATCGTAGTTCTTTAGAAAACTGATAAATTGAGTGACTACTTACCATCTTTCCTCTTGACTTTTCTCATCTACTCACTATTTGATCTTTTGTTCTATAATGTGGAAATATCCACTGTTTTTAACTATATGAGCCAATATGAAAATCTTATTACCCTACTACATATTTAAAAAATATATCTATTTATCATGACTTGGGAATTCTAGGTGTTGAACCACAATTCAAATTTGTTTTAGTAACACACACACACACACACACACACACACACACACACCCCTGCGATACTAAAAAGTCTCTGGATATAGTTTGATTAATACTTTGCTCTAATTCAACATTATTTCTCCATCTCTTAGAGTCTGTCCTCCTGTTTTTGGTAGCAGACATGTGTTCACTGTAGTTTGGATTTGACTACAGCCACCCTCAGCCTTCATCACTATACAATAGCAGAGGAAACAGAAACATTTTCAGTTCTAGGAAAAGTCACTGGTCTTGTTAGCCCAAGGATCAATGAATGAAGGAATTGCAGGGTTTATAATGGGATTATTCCCTTCTGAGTCGCAGTCCTGGCTTCCACCTTGATTTCAGAAGTCCTGGGAGGCCAGGCAGTGCGCCTCTCAGAGGGCAGTGTATGAAGTTGTGAATGTGAAGCCAAAGGTGCAGTGGAAACCCCAGGATTTTGGAAAAGCCACTAATGTGGATCATCTAAGGAAAGCTGCATGGAGGGAGCAAAGTATGCCTAAGAAAGAAGCTGTGGGAGCTGTAATGACCAGAAGTACCACAGGGAGAAGTCACTGTCCTTTGGAGCTCATAATGTGTTACAATTCACCTCAAATGTTTGCTCTGCTGAACTGTGGACTTGCTTTGGTCTCATTGCTTTGCATTTCCCTGTTTGTAACATTTGGACAGGAAATGTATTTCTTGTGCCACTGAATATTGGAAGTGGAACTTTTTAATTCTATAGGGGCTTGCCACTAAGAGTTTGCCTTAAATCTTAGAGGAGACTTTGTACTTGAATTTTTTAGCAATGCTCAAACTGTTAGGACTTTGGCAACTATTGTAGATGAACTAAATGTCTTTTGCATAAAGGGATGTGCATGAGCCTTTGAGGGTCAGGGGTGAAATGTTACAGATCTAATATGATATATTGTTGATAAGACAATATACCTTTGTGTTCTTTTTTAACATATTTGGTACAAGGTCTCACTATGCAGCTTGGACTCGTGTTGATCCTCCTGTTTTCAGCCTCCCGGGAGCTGGGATTATAGGTGTGCACCACCTCGCCTGGGCGTGGTGGCTGGCTCACTGTGCCCAGAGGTGGGCTGGTGCAGCATGTGGTGCCAGGGATTGAACCTCAGTCCCTGCATGTGTCTAAGCAGGCACTTAGTCTGCTGAGCTTCTTGCTGGCCTTCGATTCTCTTTTTTTTTTTTTTTTTTGGCAGAACTGGGGATTGAACTCAGGTCCTGGTGCTTGCCAGGAAAGCACTTATTCTACTGAGCCATCTCCCCAGCCCCTTTTTAAAATTCTTTTTTTGTTTTAAGGGAAGGGTCTACAGGATGTTCAGGTGGCCCTAGATTCTTAAGGGTTATTAAATCTGTGTTTTAATGTTCAAAGTGTTAAGTGGTAAGAGTAAGAATGTCTTTGAATCCAAAACTGGCTTAAATAAACATGTTTGGTTGCCAAGTCGACAAGGGATTGCTTGCAGTGGTGGACACACTGTGCCAACGTGAGTTTAGAGTTTAAGTTGGCGATTTAGCAGGAGCCAGGGTCTTCACTTTGTAAACACCCTGACCCTGCGCAAGAAGAGAGCTCAGCACTGGTGAGTGCCTCGGTGCTCCACGGGGTGGCAGCCTGCTTACAGTGCAAGGGAGGAGAAGAGGCCCACTCCTCACCCTTTTACTGTTGTGCTTCTGCTGTCTTCTGCTGCCCTTGGGCCATGTCACCCTGCCTTGGAGCCAGCTGATTACAATCTGAAACCCCCACAAACTGAGAGCTAAATAAACCTTTTTTCCCTTAATGTTGAGCACCAGGTATTTAGTCTCAGCAATGAGAGAAAAATGACCAAGACAGGTATCTATACAGCATGGAAATTAGCATTTTAAAAGAATAAAATCCTCTCATTACCACAACAAGGGTCAAACTGGATTAAGAGAAGTAAGTCAAGCACGGAAAAGTAAGTAGCATATGATCTCCCACCTATATGGAGGCTAAAATACTTGATACTATAGAACCCGTGAGTACAGTGATGGTTACCAGAGTGTGGAGAGAGCTGTGGAGAGGAGGGAGGACCAGGGAGAGGTGGATTGATGGCTCCTGCATCACAGAGAGCGGCAGGAAGTTCTGGCGTGGTGTTGTACAGTAGGGTGGCTACAGGTAACTGCAAGGTACTGTGTAGCTCGTAAAAAAGTAGAAAGTATTTTAATGCCATCACTATAAATAAATGATACATTTTTGAAGACAATTTGTTTATATTAGTTGTTAATATTATATAGTATACATATACCCAAATATAACATATTCCCCTCTAAATACATACATTTTATGTTTTATATATCAGTTTAAAAAATAAACAAATTTCTTATCATTGAAAGATGAGAAGTTCTTTTTAGGATTTTGAGTATATTTAACACTGGATTGACTTAGAATCAGTTGTATCTCAGCCTGAAAAGCTGGATATATATATATAGCGTTCAATGTGTTATCTTTTCTAGAGCAAATTGGAAGGAAAGTTGGGAGACAGGCAGGGAAAGATAAAGGACTTAGAATTTTTGGCAAATAAGGAGCTAAACTTTATTTAGTGACAGCATTTAAGAGAAACAGGGAAGCAGCCTGGCTCCTTCCATGCCGGGGCCTGAATTCGCTGCTCTTCACCTCCAGTGAAGTACAAAGGAGACCAAGTGGGAAGGAGCTGCATCATAGGAAACTCACTGTACAAAATATACACTCCAACCTAGACACCGACACACCAATATATAATACATATATATTTTATAGTTATCTCTCCATATTAATACACTAATATATACATGTATCCCCTCATTGCTAACCTGGCCATGAATGTAAGGCTCTGCTATAAGTCTCAGAGACTTATAAAACAAAGAAGTCCAAAGGGGGCTTGCCCAAGAGCTGCATGGAGACAATGGGAAGGGAATTTGCTGAACCTGTGGTCTCCAAACCTAAAATAGTCGATCAAATTATAGCAATTCAAAGGGGAGAGTGCATGTGTTGCCATATAATAAAAGAGGCTAAGAACAAAGACTCTTAAGCACTGGCTCTGGGCTTCCTAACTTACTCTGAGAAGGCAGCTGGTCTACAAAGATATTTTGTTTCTCCTTCTAAACTTGTGTCTAAGTTTTAATGATATGAAGTTTATGAACCCTAAATAAAATCTACCCTCACCACATGTGACAAATCAACAGAGCTCCTAATACCTAATTAGCAGGTTTTTTGTTTTTTTTTTCTTTCTCTTCATAATGTGGAGGTTTTGACCCAACGGTTGGGAGATAGTAGAAACTTTAGGAAGTAAGGCAAGTCCTCAGGGGCGTGCCCTTAAAGGGCCTATTTAGCCCCTCCCCCTTCCCTGCTTCCTGTCTATCATTAGATGAGCTCTATCCTGCACTCCTCACCATGCTGTTTTGCCTCCCTACAGGCCCAAAGCAGTGAGCCCAGTCAACAGGTTCTGAAGCATCAGAAACCTTCAGCCAAAGTAAATCTTTCCTCCTTTTAATCTATTTATATGGGAATGCTGTCGTAACAGAAAGTTGACCAACATACATGAGGAAATTTAATTTGCCTTTGTTTTTGACAGGGACAATACATTTTTTTTAATGGCCTTACTTTATTGCTCTGTTACTCTCTGCCCTAGTATAGAGGAACAGTGACCATTTTTATGGCTTACAGGACATCATTCTGGTAAGTTATGTTAGAGACATTAAACTAATACATCTGGTGAACAGCAAGTAGCAGGTGTTCTAGTTTCTAAAGTAACATCTATACATAACAGGCGTGAGTAGATGAACCTATAAATGTTGAGGGAACAGTCATATCACAGAGGTTTGGGGAACTCAGTGGTGACAGCATGCTAAGACATCCCATGCAAAGGTGATGCTAGGTGCTACAGCTTGTCTCACCCACCACAAGGAAAGGTACAATGAATCATCAGGCACTATGAATTTGGAGGTAATAAACTGTTCGCGGGGATGATAGTCTGGCTTCTTTGTCACACCTGGCAGAGGTGATTGGGTCTAGAGCAAGACAAGACTCAGCAGTATGCCCAAGGGCTAGTCTACACCACATTGTCTCTCTAGCCTATGGCTGTGAGGACAGGATTGGGTTCATGGGGCTGAGACTAGCTATGGTACTCACGTGGCTGCAGGCCTCTGGAAACACATGCAAGCATTAGTAGACTAATGTAACTCCACTTGTGTGTCTGATGGGGTGATTGAAGTTCACCTCTGCTTTATGTGGCATCCTAGCCTCCTCGTCCAGCATTCTCCTCGTAGCCATCTTAGGACAGCAGGTCAAGGGAGCAGAGAGCAAGCTGCAAGGCCTCTGGAGCACTGGAAGTCTCACGAGTCATTTCCACTGCAGGCAAACTGTCTGAGCAAGTCATAGGAGCCAGCCAGATATAAAGATGGATGTGAGTAATGGCAAAGAAACATTGCAAGATACCACCTTTACAAACATGAGCCTTCCAATGCTCTGTGTTTTTCTATGTTTTACCATTATTCTTTCAATTCTGCAAATTATCCCATGTCTCTACTCTTCAGTTAAATCCTTTCAGAGTGTCCTCAGACTTCTGGCAGTACTAAGACCTACATGTGTTAGTTAGAGGATCACAATTTATTATCGACTTAATATACCACTTAAATTAATGGGGGAATGCTGGATAGTACTGAGATAATTCATTATCCTTTCCTAAGGCATACCAACACCCCCTCCTCTTCCCTCCTCCTCCTCCCCCCTTCTTCTTCCTCCACCTCCTCCCCCCTCCTCCTCTTCCTCTTCCTCCTCCTCCATATGGTTCAAAAGAGTCCAAATGAAAGCATGGCCCTCAAAATTAGACTTAAAGGCTGAATTTATGAATGTTGCAAAATGGTTTTTATTTTATTTTTTTTTGCAGAACTGGGAATTGAACTCAGGCCCTTGCATTTGCCAAAGAAGTGCTTATTCCACTAAGCCATCTCTCCAGCCCTTGCAAAATGGTTTTGAGGAAGTATAGATTGGAATCTTTTTATTCATTATTTGAAAAGGAAGCCTTCAAAATAAGAAAAAAATACAGAAACCATTGGAAAATTTGGTACACCTACTATGAAAAGTGTTATACTACAAATTATTAGATAAGGAGCAAATTTCAAAACAATCTGTGTTAGGATATGAAACAAAATATTTAGTACACAAACTAAAGAAACATGGATGACAGGCATTCAACATGTGCTTATCATCCATAAATATGCAGTTCATTCCTTTTTTTTTTTTTTTTGGTGGAACTGGGGATTGAACTCAGGCCCTTGTGCTTGTCAGGGAAATGCTTATTCCACTAAGCCATGTCCCCGGTCCTTGTAGTTCATTCCTTGAAAAGAGGATATATTCCTCATATACTTCTCTATTTATACATATTTACAACTAAATGTATAGAGAAAAGTTGAGAAACACCACACCAGATTGATAAACGAAGGAGTTATCTTGAAAGGTGCACTGAAATTAACAACCAGGAGGGGATACAATGAGAGAGTAGTCTTTTTCTTCTTTTTCAGGATATTCATATATTGCAAACAAAAACTCTTAAGAAGCATTGCAGAGAATCTTCCAGAAATGGAACCCAGCTATGCGTATTTTTTTTTTTTTTTTTTTGTCTTTTTGAGACAGGGTCTCACTATGCAGTTCAGGCTGGCCTTAAGCTCACTTTGTAGCTCAGGCTGGTCTTGAACTCACAACAATCCTCCTGCCTCAGCCTCCCCAGTGCTGGGATTACAGGCATGCGCCACCACGCCCGGCCCGAGCTATGCATATTTTTTAATCACCAAAGTTATTCTGATAAAAATCCAGATCCCACACTGTTCTTTTCTGATGCTGACATGTGAACTTGTCACTTCATAATTTAGCAGGTATCAGTTTTTACTCTAGATGTAGAGAGATCCTCAAAAAAGTTCTCTACATAACAGCATATCATTACTACCTATAATAACATTCTGGGTTCCAATTATGCCTTACCTTTCATCCTCTTTCTATTTGACCTGAAACACACAGCAAAAAAAGGACAATAGCGCTGTGATCAAGGCCAATTTGCTCTGTACATAAAGTATGCGATGAGGATGGTTAGAGCACACATAAATGTAAATAAGGTAACTCTTTGTTAAAGTTATCAAATTGCAGGGCCAGTCAGATAGCTAAGCAGACTACAGCAGTGGCCGGGGTTCGATCCCCAACGTGCCGTGCCACCCCTCTTCTCCACAGGGTGCCCTGAAAAGGCGCCTGAAACTAGGTGTGGTGGCGCAGGCCTGTAATCCCAGTGCTTGGGAGGCTGAAAACAGAATCACTATGAGTCATCTGATTTATGTAGTGAGACCTTGTAGACCCTGTACTAAATACATTAAAGAAAAAAACAACAAAAAGGTTATCAAATTGTAAATTAATGCAGAGCCATCAATATAAGGCTTTCAGCCTGCCCTTCATGTGAAGTTATTATTCAGGAGACATTTAACTTTTCAAATGAAAATCTCAGCCACAAACGAATGATGGCAGAGATGCTAGCACTGCCTGCAATTCCGGGCCTGGAGCTCACATTCAGCAGTCCCCGTGCTTCTCCTACACCGCCCCCTCCCAGCAGCCTCTGGAGTTCCCAAATTTTCTTCTATTTCTATGGATTTACCAACTGTGGATATTTCATGGAAACCACTGTAGACATTTTGCGCCCTGGGATTCCTTCACAGGTATTCAACCTCGCAGCTTCACTCTTTTGAACAGCTAAACAATATTCCCCTGCATGTAGAGCCCCCTTTCTCTCTCTTTCCCCGAGGAGCCTCCGGAGCTTTTCCCGCGGGGGCCGACTTCCTCTCCCGGGACGAGCTCGCCCGGCAGGGCGCGACGGGGAGTTCGCGGCGTCCGGCCGCCTTCGGGCTGTGAGGAGGCGGCCCGCAGCAGAGCGCGGCCGGAGCCCTCCTTCCCTCTCTCCCTCCCTCCCCGGGCCGACCCGCGGGCTCCACCCGCCCCTCGGCTCACCGGGGCCCGACGCGGCCGGGCGGCGCAGGCCGGCGAGCAGCAGCGGCAGCGACCGGCGCAGCATGGCGGGGCGGCCGTTGCGGTCGTTGCAGTCGTTGCGGGCGGGCCGAGTGGCCGGCAGGGGGCGCCGCGTGGCCGGCAGGGGGCGCCGCGCTCCGAGTCCGCTCGCGCCCGCCTGCGTCGGGAGGAGCGGGCAGCCGGCAGCCGGCAGCCGGCGGAGGGAGCGCGCCGCGGGGACGCGGGAGCCAGAGCCTCCCGGTGCGGCCCGGAAACCGGAGTGCAAATGAGCAAGATGAGCGGATAATAGGAAGCAGGGCGCGAGATCTCAGAGCGGAAACGGAGCGACAGGCGGAAGGAATAAGGGCTGAAAGAAGGAGCTAAGGCGCGCTGTGCACCAGCTCCGCGCGGACCTTGGGCGTTATGCGCTGTACACGTGAACGGACAAACTACAGTAATGAGACATAACGACTGGAAACATCAGTTAATGGCACTTTGTGAAGGTGTTCAGAATCAAGGCACGCCGGGGTCTTCAGGTTGCGTGGAAAATAAAGATAACTTTACGCATCACTTTGGATGTGCAAGACAAAAGTCGTACAAAAACTTCCAAAAGAGATTTTAGTTTTACAGAACTCATCTAAAAATACACCTAATAGGGGCCGGGGAGATGGCTCAGTGCAATAAGTGCTTCCCTGGCAAGCGCAAGGGCCTGAGTTCAATCCCCATTCCTCAAAATAAATAAATAAATAAATAAACAAACAAACAAACAAACACCTAAGCATGCAGGAAAAAAGTGAGAAGTGACATAAGGGAAACTACATAAACTCAAAAGAATACAAAAGAAATTGGTTGTGGGAAACAAAGAAAAAATCATAAAAACAATGAAAGCACAAAATAAAATTAGAAAATTACTCGTAACAGCATCAGTGGAATAAAGTCCTCAGTTACAAGACAAACACTTTACAGGGTTAAAACATCCACGCTGTACTAGCACAGGTTGACAAGAGCCAGCATAAAGGCCTCACACCCCAAAAATGCTGTTACAGGGTCAATGGTACTAGAAACAAATGCTAGTATTTCTTGTGCTAATACAGAAAAATAAATGTGAGATGAAAAATTATGTTGTCCACACTCAGAAATACCCTGACCTCAAAACCTAAATTCAGCCACCAAAGACTGCTTTGAACACCTGCAAATATCAACAGGAGGTATGTCATCTGGAAGAATGAGGGGAAGATCTTTCAAGCACCCTAATGGACCCTGAACGCATTTCACTAAAATCAGCAGTCAGGAAAGGATGGCCATATGTACCACAGCTATGCGTTGTGCACCGTAGCACCAAAAGACCTAAAAGAACAGCAAATGGGAAATAAAAGGCACATAACCGGAAATAAAGACGTGAAAGTGTTTATTAACAGATTACATGATTGTGTGTGTATGCATATAAAGTCCCATATACAATGGAAAGGTACTTAAACTGAAAAGGTAAACATTGCATAAGTGACAAATGCATAAACCAGCTGTGTTTCCATACTATAGGCAGTAGACAACTGAAGAGGAAATTATCAGTTTCATTTCACAATTGCATTCACAAGAAAAACACTCTGAGAAGTAAACCTAAGGTGGGGAAAGAGTTGTGCACTGCACAGTGCAGAACATAGCTGGGTGAAGTTAAAATGGATTTAAATAGATAAATAACTTTCATGGAACCAAAGACAATATTACTCAGATGCCACTATAACCCCAAGCTACCTATAAATGAACAGATTCTTTATGAAAAAACCCAACAGCCTCATTATAGTAGAAAGGAAAAAAAATGATCCTAATTTTAAATGGAATGAGAGGACTGGTATAAGCAAAACGTTCCCGAAAAAGAGCAAAATTGGAGTACTCATCCTTCACAATTCAAATTTACTAATGTATACCAATAGTCCAAATAATGTGATACTGATACAATTATGGGTATCAAGGCCAATAAAACAACTGGAAGTGTTTAAACCTGTACACCTATGGCCAATAATTTTTAAAAGGATGCTAAGTGCATTCAATGAGAACAGAATAGTCTCATAAATTGTGCTTTGATAGGTTTTTGCATGCAAAAGAATGAAATTGAGCTGCTACCTCAAATTATATACAAAAGTGAGGTCAAACAGGCAAACAAACATAACTCAAAATTGCAAGTTTTGTATACAAACATGGAGGAGACTCATAATTTTGGATTTGGCAATAAATTATTAGATATAACAACAAAAGCATGAACAGAGCAACAGAAAATAGGACTGGAAGTGCAGCCTAGCAGTAGACTGCTTAGATACCATGCAGGAGCCCTGCATGCTATTCCTTGCACTTCCAAAGCAAACCCAAGTAGACCCAGCCAGAAAAACCTCTACACTCCATCTTACATTTAAATTGCCAAAAGTACTGAACAAAGACTATTCAGAGCTGCAGGACAAATGCCAAGTCATTTATGTGTAAATAAAACCAGAGAGCAAGAGCAGATTTCTCAGGATTGAAGAAACTCTAAAGGCCAAGAAAGCGTGGAATGATGAATCTCAAGCACTAGAAGAAAAGAACTGTCAACTTGGATTGCTATGCCTGGCAAGATTATCCTTTGGAAAGGAAGGAGAAAACTTTGAAAGGTAAACAAAAACGGAAAGAATGTACAACTAGTAAATAAGCCTTATAAAAGGTACTCAAAGGAATCCTATATCAACACAAAGACCACAAGACCATAAGAAAAAATTATTTCACTTGAGAATGTAAACAAATAAAAAGGGGGACACAAACATGGTATTTGAAAAAACCCCAAAGACTTAAAATAAATAAAAGGAGAAAATGACCACAGAATATTCAAAACAACCAAAAGAGAAGTCAGATGACAAAAACTGGTATATTTCTTTCAATTATAACCTGAAGTTAGGTGATGTGAATTCTCCAGTTAAACATGTACAGTAGAAGTTCGGATGTAGAAAAAGACCCAACAATCTGCTCCATTCAAAAAAACTCTCCTCACCAGCACAGACATTCATATCAAGAGGCAGGATGGAGAATGATAATCCAATCACATGAAATTGAAAATAAGTAGTATCTGTTATACTGCAAGCCAAAATTGATCAGAATATGCAAATAAGGCTGGCAAATATTTATATAGGAATAATCCTTTAAAAAATTAAGTGATTATAAATATATATGCATTAAATGTCAGAGAAATCAACTCTATAATGTGTACTATAAGAGGAAGAAAGAAGGAAAGGGGGAGTGACGTGATGAGGGAGAGAAGGAATGAATGAAAGGAAAGGAGGGAGAGAAAGTAAAGCACGGGGAAAAAGGGAAGAGAGGGGAGAAGAGAAAAAGATAATCAAAGCATTAATAAAACTATGAGTTGACTCTTCAAAGTTAAAAATAGACCTGATAAACAGTGATTTAAACCCTAAGCAAAAGGTAATATAAAAAGGGAAAGAAACTGCTGAAAAGGAAAGAACAACTGGGCTGGGGGAAAGGAGAAAAGAAGGAAGTATCATATGATAGCTAAGACAACTATACTAGTAATTTCTGTTAGTTCATTGTGCATGCCTATATCCTGTAATCTGAGCAACTACTTTGAAGACAACAAAATGGGATATATAGCCAAGCCCAATCTTAATTGCCTTCTCAGCGTTCCCTGGGGGCAGGGCTGGCATGGCAGGCCTGGCGATTGATTGAATTCTTGTCCCTTGTGCCGGCTTGCAGGCACTTTAATCTGCTGAGCTATTTGTCTGGCCCTATAACATTTCTTGAAGTTTCATTACTTAACATTTATATTGCATTTTCTAAGACATATTCAGTGCTGTTTCATGGTTTATCCACACCTCATGGTTTTCATTGTGCTACAATTCTTTGGTGACCTAGGTATTGTGTAATAACAACAAATATGTGTTTTCTTCAAAATATTTAATATGCTTTCATAATCTCTGCATATCTGTAAATATCCCTATACTTGTCATACTAGGATAGCATTTTGGTAATACAATTTGTGGGCCATATTCTTTTATACATAGTTTTATGCTTTGATGTAATCTACCTTAAATGAATTTTCTTTTGCAGTGCCAGGATTGAACTCAGGCCCTTTGCTTGCCAGGCAAGCGCTTATCCTACTGCATCATCTCCCCGACCCTTTAAATGAGTTTTCTAATACATGTTTTGGTGTGCATTTGTGTGTGTGTGCTAAGATAGTTGTATGTCCTTAATACTCTCAGATGTATTTTAACTCCTTACTTCAAGAAAATGAAGAGAATATTTTCCTTATCAACTGGATTTATTTTTATTCTTCTTCACAGTTTTTTAATTCTATGAGAAATGTATTTTTATCATGTTGCCATCTCTATTACATTTTCATCTGTAACTATTTCAAAATATTTTAGTTGCATTTTACCACTGTTTGTGCTCTGTGTTTGCTTTATCACCATTTCAGTTATCCTGATCATATATATTGAATAATTTAAGTAAAACTACAATGCATTTTGGTTTTCAAAATATATTTTTTAACATTAATTGATTTCTTTGGAAAGTTACTTTCTATTGAAAATCCATGATGCATCATTAGGACTGAATTTCAAGGATTTTCTTTTTTATTTAGTTACTTTCCTTCAGTGGGGTGGTGCTTTTACTTCTTTGACTAAGTGAGACTCTTATTTCACATAGAAAAGTGTATTTTTTAAAAAGATGTTTTATTTACTTATTTATTTGGTACAGGGCCTGGCTATTGAGACAGACTTGTAGTGACCCTTGTGTCTCAGCCTCCCCAGTGCTGTGATTATGGGCATGCAAGCATGCCCGGTGTCGGTGGCTGGCATGCTGTGCCCAAGGTTGTGTGCTGGGCACGGCGTGCAGTTTCAGGGATCGAATCCTGTCCTTGCACTTGCCAGACAGGCACTTAGACTGCCAAGCAATCTCTCCAGCCCAACAAGTGTATACATATATATATATTTTTTGACTTTTTAAAAAAATTTTTAAAATAATTTTATTGAGAAACAAATAGCAATGATAAAGTTTCAAAACACATTAGTAGGACAGTTTCAATAATTAATGCATTGCATATTGTTGTCTTCTTAGTGGTTATTCATAGCCAACAAGTATATTTTTATGGATCATGGTGTATAAACTTGCCAACTAAGATGTCACAATTTTAAGTATACCTGTGTCAATAGCTGTTAGATTTTTGAATTTATGAAAGAATTTAATATCAAATAATAAGATAATAATACTAGATACCTAACTGTATATCATTATTTTCAAAATGGTTCAACTCAAACTAGAAGATATAAACCAAAAATATTTTTTAAAAGAAAATTACAGTTAATGTAAATCTTTCTTTTCAATGAATTAGGATAAACTAGCAGCATAAATGTAACCAATTAGCATAGATTTTGATGTATTTTTTAAAGCGAAGAATCAATATTTTGGGAAACTATTGAACTTCTCTCTATTTCTTATTGATCTATTTTGTTCTTTGTGTTTCTCATAAGAGAAATTATGCAGTATTTGGGCTTGTGTGTTTGACTTATTTCACTTAGCATTGTATTCTTAATTTGTGTCTATTAATCTACAAATTCTTTAAGATTGCTTTTCTTTATGGCAGTATAGTACTCCATGGTATATGAATACCATGTTTTCTTTATCCATCCATTGATGGCATATTTGGGTTGTTTCCAAGACTTAGCTATTGCAAATTGTGCTGCTGGAAACGTAAGATGTGTGTGTACCTGTAATGCGATAACTCTAAGGCTTTGGGAAAGACAACCAAGAAGATGGGAATAGCTGGCACAAATTGAATTTCTATTTTTATGTATTATTTTTTTCAGAGGATAAAAATACTTCTCACTATAGTTTGAAGTATTTTGAGTTTAATGAAAACTGAACGCACATTTGTCTAAATTCCAGTAGTTCCAACGACAGGAAAATATAACCACTATAAGGACTAAGGTGATTTAAACTAACTCAAAATTTCCCTAATGCCAGGGGGCTTTTCTGGATAGCTCAATTGTTTAAAGTGCAGCTTGGGCAAATGCAGTCAGGAGCAGGGGACTGCAATTTAATCCCCAGCTCCACAAGCTGCACCAGACATGCCCTTAAGGTAGCCAGAACTAGCCAAAAAAAAAAAAAACCCAAAAAAAAAA
>PVKA01009382.1:0-11977 GCA_004027165.1 Ctenomys sociabilis | reverse complement strand
AAAGAAAAATGTAAAAGACAAAAATAGAATCAACAGTAAAAATACAACTATTCATCCTAGATTATAGCATGTGGAAGCTCTTTGTCGGAAACCTACATCTTCTTAATCTGACCATCCAAATCATCAAAATACGGATGATTCAGTGCCATTTTGCCAGAAATCCATTTAGCAGGATCATAGACTAACATTTTCGAGAGTAAATCCAAGCCATTTTCATCTAAGTTTTTGACATGGGCTGCCAGGCTTCCGGGTTTCCACTTGGGAAATGTATTCTTATAGTCCTGTAAAGACTCCACTTCTGGCCACACTTCATTGTTGGGAGTGCCCAAAGCTCTGGAAATCCTGAAGAGCTGATCAATTTCTGAATCCCCATGGAAAAGTGGTTTCTTAGTTGCCAATTCTGCAAAAATGGTGCCTATACTCCAAATGTCAACTGGAGTAGAGTAATGAGCAGACCCCAGCAGCACTTCTGGAGATCTATACCAGAGTGTCACTACCTCATGTGTATATACTCTAATAGGTATCCCAAACGCTCTAGCAAGACCAAAGTCAGCCAGTTTAATTGTTCCTTTGTCATCGATCAACAGATTTTTGAGGTTTCAAGTCTCTGTGAAGAACTCTTCTAGAGTGACAAAAGACAATACCCTGAAGGATCTGGTACAAATAACTCTTAACAAGTAATGCATCCATGAACTGCCCAGGGGGAATAGAATCCAGGTATTTCTTGAGATCCATGGAAAGGAATTAAAAAATGAGATATAGCCTGGAATCTTGCATAAGCACATCTTGAAGACTGACTATGTTTGGATGGCGAAGTTCTTTTAATAGAGAAATTTCCCGAATTGCAGTACTAGGAACCCCTTCCTCTTCACTTTCTAGTCTGATTTTCTTCATGGCTACCACTTGACCTGTAGTTTTGTGTCTACCCTTATATACAACTCCATAAGTACCTTCTCCAATTTTCTCTATTTTGGTGTATTCTTCCATAGTTATCCAACAGATAGATCCTCGCCTGCGTCTCCCCTCACAGGATTGCGGCGCCGGGTCGGAAGTCAAGTGCCTGAATTTCTATTTTTAGATTTTTGAGGAATCTCCACACTGGTTCCACAGTGGTTGCACCAGTCTACACTCTAACCAACAATATAGAAGAATTAATTTTTCCATAGAACCCCACATACATTAGTTTTTGAGGAGTTTTTTTTTATGATATCCATTTGTTCTGGGGTAAGGTGGGTGCTCAGTGTAGTTTTAAATTACATTTCTTCAATGGTCAGAGGTAATGAACATTTTCTTATATATTTATTGGTCATTTGTATCTCTTCTGAGAAATGTCTATTCATTTCAGTATCCCATCTATTCCTTTGAGTGGCCTTTTATTTTCATTTCACTTACTTACTTTTGATGTTAGCCCCTGTCCATAAATTAGCTAGCAAAGTTTTAGAACCAGTGTATAGCTTAGTTCTTTTATCTGTCAATTGTTTCCTTTGCTATGTAGAAGCTTTTAAATTTGATGTGCTATTTCTGAGAAAGTCCTTTCCCATGCTGATATCTGTATATATCTGGGGTTATGTCTGCTTCTTCCATTCCATTGATCCACATGTGTACTTTTTTTTTTTTTTTTTTTTTGGTGGAACTGGGGATTGAACTCAGGCCCTTGCACTTGCCAAGGAAGCTCTTATTGCACTGAGACATCTCCCTGGCCCCCACATGTGGCTTTTATGTCAGTAGCATGGTATTTTATTCAGTGTAGCTTCCTTTCATTTTTAAAACTATCTTTTCATTTATTTGTTTGGTACAGGGTCTTGTTACGCAGCTCAGACTCATGTTGATCTTCCTATCTCAGCCTTCCCAGTGCTAGGATTATTGGTGTGCACCATCTGGTTTCCAGCATGGCATGCAGTACTAGGGTATCGAACCCAGGTCCTTGTGTTTGCCAGGCAGATGTTTAGATCATTGAGTTATCTCCCCAGCCCCAGTGGAGCTTTGTAAAATAACTTCAAGTCTGGGATTGTGGTGCTCTCTGATTTGGTCTTGTTGAACAGACTGCTTTTGTTATTTTGGGTCTCTTCTGACTTCATATAATTTTAGAGTTGCTTTCTCTAGCTCTGTGAAAAATGAGGTTGATATTTTGATTGAAATTGCATTAAATCTCTATATAAGTTTTGGAATATTTCTTGGGTAAGATGATTATGTTGGTTCTGCCTAATTAGGTATAGGATGTTTCTATTTTCTAATGTCCTCCTTAATTTCTTTTTTCAGTCTGATATAATTTTCATTGTAGGGGTCTTCCAAATCCTTAGTTATATTACTACCTATGTACTTAATTTTTGATGCTATGGTGAATGATATTGTTTTCTTAATTTGTTTTTCTTGAGTTCCCAATTAATGTATAGGAAAGTTATTTATTATTGTATGTTTAGTTTGTATCTTTCTGCATTGCTATATTTGGTTAAAAATTCAAAAGATCTCTTGGTGGAGTGTTTTTGAGTTCTATGAGTGTATGGTTCATCCATTTGTAATAGGGTTTTGAGACCCTCCTCTAAAACATACTGATGTTTATCTGATCTTTTATGTCTATTAGTTTGTTTTATAACACTGGATTCACTGTACTTCGGAGCATTTATGTTTATAATTGTTATCTATTCCTGTTAAATGGTTTTGTTACCCAATATGTAACATCCTTCAGCGTTTGCTTGAAATCTACTTTGTCTCAAAATAAGAAGCTACTCCTACTTGTTTTTTGGTTCCGTGTACATGTAATATGATTTGCATTCTTCTGATTTTTTGTGTAAGGATTTCTTTATCCTTAAAACGTATTCCATGCATACAGCATACTGAGGGATTTTATTTCTCAATTCATCATGCTAATCTGCATCCTTGTTTCATGAATTGAGTCCATTTACATTTATTGTTATAATTAATGGGTATTGATTTTTCTTGTTATTGCATTAATTTATATTGGTGTTTTGTTTTCTCTCTTTTTTTACTTAATTACTTTCTCTGTTGATTTCCTCATTTTATTGATCTTTTGGCTTTGTTAGTTTTATTATCTCCTTGTAGTATATCCTTGAGAATGTTTTCAAGTGTTGCTTTGGTGATCATAAATATTTTTGTTTTCTTTGTCTTGGAATTATACTATTTCACCACCAATTCTAAAAGGTAATTTTTCAGGATATATCTGTCTGGATTGGAAGTTGTGTTCTTTAACAGTTTCAAATACTTAACTCCTTTCTCTCTTTGTCTTTAAGGTATGTGTTGAGAAATCAATTGTTACTCTAATGGATTTTCCTTTATAGGCAGTTCTTTCCTTTTCTCTAGCAGCCTTTAAAATTTTGTTCTGGTGTTATATTTCTGGTATTTTATTTGCTAGATAGCATGGAGATTTGTGGAGTTCTTTTCTGATAATGGTTATTGAGGTTTCCATATGCTTCACTTACCTGTATATTAAATTCTTTTTCCATGTCTGGAAAGTTTTGTGTTATTACTTTTGTATACCCCATGTGATATCTTCTGATTTTTTTCCTGACTTCATTACTCTTGTACTACACCTGTTTAAGTCATCTAGGAGTGAATCTATTTTTCACATTCCCTTGTTTTTAAAGTATCTCTCATTAATTGATCATAGATCACAGCCCTGTTTTCCATCATATTCTCTCTTTGTATTGGTCACTTCTGCTGTCCATATTTTCACTCGTGTTTTTGGTCTCCTAGATTTCTTTTTGGAACTTCTTTATGGATGCCCGCTCTTTTCTGTGGTGGACCCTCATTGTTTGCATCTCTTTCTTTAGGTCCACTAGCTGTTTATTAGTGTCTTCTCTACTGTCTCTAATCATTTGTTCCTCTATGATCATTATGTGATTGATCATGTCCTCATTCAATTTTCCAAGCACCTTGTAGAACTGTTTTGCTGCCTCTGGTATCCTTTCAGATCCATCTGCTGTGTAGTTTATACTAAATTGTATAGCGATTGTAGTTAAACACAGTGCTGAAGCTATTTGATTTTCAAAGAAAAGATGCAGTTAAGAGAAAATGATTTTTTGAAGTTTTAGCAAGGATGACTTGAGGCAATGTGGGAATCATGATTATCAATAGACATAGAGGGTGAAGAGGTAAGCATTGCATCAGAGAAAATGCAACAAAATATCTCAATGGATAATATCTAGGAATAGTGATCAAATCAAGGATTTCATTTAGAAAACATTAATGAGTATATCTTCCATACTTCTTTTTAGGACCTTTGTTTTTATGAAGGATATGCAGCAGAAGTTCCAAAGTCAATTGTGGTACTAAGTGGTAATGGCATGTTCCAGAGCATCCACATTTAAAGATCTTGAATAACACATTACTTTTCAAAGGTATCATGAAGACAAAGATATATGAACTTTAGATGTATTTTTATATACTTTCTGTACTTCTTTCTCTTCATTGTATCACTTCCCCTATTCATTCTTCTGTGCCAGGCCTACAGTTATTAAATTCATGCAGTAAAATGTCTCACTGTAATGAAGAGAGCTACAGTAGGTGTCCTAAATTCTCTTAAATGCTGTTAAGAAAAAGATATGGAATGTATGCTTTTCTGTTTTTGACATGGTTGTCATTGACATGTCAACTAGTAGGGAACCCTATTAGAAAAGAAAAGAGTAGGCTAACACCCTTAATGAACATATATGCCAAAATCCTGAACATTGTATTAACAAATGTAGTTAATAAATTCATCAAAAGAATCATTCATTGGATCAGAGTGGGAGCTCTGTCTTGGAAGCAAGGATGGCTCAAGATAAAGCAATAAATAAAATACAAAACATGATCAGAATGAAGGGAAAAAGAAGCATGCTGAGCAATAGCTCATATCATTGTAAACAATGAGAGTAAATGCTGGGGAGATGGCTCAGTAGAATAAGTGCTCTCCTGGCAAGCACAAGGGCCAGAGTTCAATCCCTGGTTCTGAAAAAAAAAATTGGAATCCTTTCTTTCAAGATCAGAAATGAGACAGGATACCTACTTATCACCACTTCTATTCAATGTAGCACCTAGGTGTGCCAAGTAGGCAAGAGAAAGAAACAACTAAATTGTAAAACAAATTATTCATGGATGATTCTTGGTTTTTTTCTTTAGATAGATATTTCTACCAAAACATTAGAACTGAATGAATTGGTAATGTTGTAGAACAAAATTCTGCGTATAAAGTTAGTGCCATTTTATACCCTTACAAAAATTATCTGAAAAGGAGATAAAACAAAAAATTTGATTTACATTACCTACTACAAAATAAAAATTTAAAGCCATAAAATTAACCAAGGACGTGAAAGACCTGTGCATTGAATACTAAAATAGTGAAGAAAAACTGCTATTCACTTGGAACAAAGGCCTTAACCCAGGGTCCGTGAAGAGGAGAATAGCTAGGTGATAAGTTGTTGTGAGAATGGTGGCAAATGTATGAGTATTGTGAGATGGGCTTGGTAGGGAGCATAATAACACTTCTGCAATATGTAGAGAAAAATATGCAGAAAGACTAATCTGCATAACAGAGTTTGAGGAAGTATCTTGTGTTCTAGGTTTAGGTTTAGTGCTTAAACTTTTTTTTTTTTTTAATTTTATGTATTTGGTACAGGGTCTTGCTACACAGTGTAGACTCATAGTGGTTCTTCTATCTCAGCCTCCCCAGTGCTGGGGTTATAGATGTGTGCCATCATGACCAGTTTCAGTGGTTGGCTTGGTGTGGGACCAGCATGTCATGTAGAGCTATGCTGTTTGCTACTCTGTAATCTATAACTACATATTGTGTTGGAGAAATATCATAAAGTAAATCTAAGAAAAGTAAAATCTTAAAATAAAAATTGCATAAGAATATAATTGTACTCCAATACCAATGTTGGAGTTGATGGAAGTTGCTCAGATCATACCCACGGATATCCACAAAAAGCACTTTTCAGCCATCCATTGAGGTGTCTTAGAAGAGAGTAGGTACTGGGAGTTTAGGAAATCACAGTGGAACCAGGTCCAAAGAGGATTATTTTGAGGCATGGTCCTGGTAGTAGACCTGCCAACTGTGCTAACACAGCCCTGGAAGTAGCCATGTCCAATGATTCAGCTGCATCTGTTTTGACTTGACCCTGCTACCACAGTGGTCTGCCAGGGGCTATGGCAGAAAGTGTACCAATTATTACCTTGAAAAACAGTGTTGATGAATGTTGCTCTGTCCTGGCTTTGGACTCAAATTGTCATGTCATTTAGTTCCAGCTTCTCTTAGGAGTTGTGTCAGATTATTCCTCACCATGCAGTTACCCAGTGGGAGATATGTCTGTGCAAACCACAGGGCAGGTTTTCCAGCCTCCACACCATAGCAACACTGCTTCTCTGTGGTGCAGCAGCCCTTCCACAGTGCTCAGCCTGCATTCTACAGCAAGTCATGAAGGGGCTGTGCTTCATCTCCAGCCATTCTCTGCTGTAGCCTGAGGGCCACCCACCTTCACAGGGAAGTGCAGCAAGATTCACCCACCAGTGTGCCTGGGATGGGCCCGCCAGCTTTGGTCACATTGGAAGACCTGGACATGGCCTGAATCTTAGATCTCAGTCCTCAGAGCTGGGGTTTTGGAGTAGTGCTGTCTAGCCAAGCATCTATTAAGAAACATACAAGTCTCAGAATGGACTTTCTTATGGAAGATTTCTGCCTGTCCTGTGTCCAAGAACTTTATCTCACCAGACATCTAGACAGTGGGCTGAAACCAATGCTGTCTACCAGAACCAGGGATAGAGTGTGTCCAACACTGCCACTCAGGCTAATCTGATCATTATCACATTTTAGATCTTAACCCTACTGACTGGCTCTAGCCCTCCTCACCTGTGTACAGAGGGCATGCTTGTACACAAAAGGACCTGCTGAGAGAGGTATCTCTCCATGAGCCCAGAGATAGGTATAAGCAACTCTAAAACCAACCTTGAAATGAAACTACATTATAATGTTTCAGGACCCCTCATGCACAGATTCTGTTATGAAAATGTAAGAATCTTTTTGATATATATTTTGTAAAAATTTTGAAAATGAATATGCATGGTATAGTAACCATTAGCATTCTCTTATTTGGTGATGAAATGTTTTATTTTAAAGAGAAAAAACAAAACAGAAGCAAAGTAAAAAACAGAATAACAAGCGACAGTGCACATGATAACAAAGTTTCAAAACAAGAACAAAAATTAAACAAGGTTGTTACACATTTTCCTCATCACATATTTTGTTCAGATTAACAGATACAGGTTCACAAAACTGGTCAAATAGTTAAGCATTAATGCTTACTTTCATTAAGCTTTAATTTTTTTTGGTCATTTTTTAATTTGATTTTTTAAAGAAAAATATTGAGGGCCGGCCAGATAGCTCAGTGCACTAAAGTGTCTTTAGGCAGAAACAGGGACTGGGGTTTGATACCTGGTGGGCTGTGTCAGCCCTGTCCCCAGGGCATGCTGAGGCAGACTGAAATTGGGCATGGTGGTGTGTGCCTGTAATCCCAGGACTTGAAAACAGGAGAATCATTATGCTTCTGATCTGTGTAGTGAGACACTGTGTAGACCCTGAACTAAATACACACACACACACACACACACACAAGAAAAATCTTTAAAAGAGAATATTAATTGAGAAAACATTAGACATTGTATAAATTTGGAAGAACACAAGAGATATTCAATCGTGGTTTTTGTATTCCACTTTGCTATCTTTGATATAGTTGCTCACACTATAGATAATAGCATATAGAGTTAGTCATAGTGAGAATTTTAAACAGTAATTGATACTTTAAAAAAAAACTGATGGACCCAGCTCTATCATCATGCACTAAGTTAAAGTCAAAATGGATTCAAGATCTAAACATCAAAACAGAAACACTCAATCTCCTGGAAGAGAAAGTAGGAGGAACTCTTGAAGACATAGGGGTAGGTAAACAGTTCAATAACAAACATATATTTGCACGGGAAGCACTTGAAAGAATCAACAATTGGGATCAACTCTTTTTAAGGAGCTTCTGCAAGTCAAAAGAAATTATCAACAGACTGAAAAGACAACCCACAAATTTTGAAAAAATCCTAACTAATAAGCAATCAGACAGAGGTCTACTGTCTAGAATATATAAAGAACTAAGATATAACAGGGCCCTCAAATTTAAAGACCCAATTCAGAAATGGGCATCTGAGATGAAGACACACTTCTCAGAGGACGAAATTAAAGAAGCAAATAAATATATGAAAAAATGCTTCACATCACTAGACATCTGTGAAATGCAAATAAAAACAACACTGAGATACCATCTCACTCCAGAAAGAATGGCTATCATCAGGAAATCAACCAACAACAAATGTTGGAGAGCTTGTGGGGAAAAGGGAACACTTCTCCACTGCTGGTGGGAATGTAGACTGGTACAACCATTGTGGAGGTCAGTGTGGAGACTCCTCAAAAGAGTAAGACTAGAAATCCCATTCAAGCCAGCTATCCCCCTACTGGGAATTTTCCCAGAGGAACTTAAAACATTGTACCATAGTGATATATGTGTACCTATGTTTATAGCAGCACAATGTGTGATAGCAAAATCTTGGAAACAACCAAGATGTCCATCACATGAGGAATGGTTGAAAAAGATGTGGTATTTCTATATAATGGAGTATTACTCAGCTATTAAGAATGATAAGCATGAAGCATTTATACTGAAGTGGATGCCACTTGAACATATACTCATAAGTGAAATAAACCAGACACACATGTGTAAATATCACATAGTCTCCCTAATATAAGAAGCAAAAAGCAGAAATACAAGTGGAAACGTACAAAAACAACTACAATCAATTGAGTCCAATAAGGCAAAGTGAATGTCATATGCTGCAGGATACTAATCAGCTTTTCTTCTGGATGGTTAACAACCTAAGCTCACAGATCAAAATTGGAGGAATAGAAGAGCCACAAGGCCAGCCAACATTTTGGCCCTAGCCTTTCAAGGTCATCGAAGACTCAGGACATTGGAGAACCTGTACTGAAACATCATGAAACTCAGTTGAGCTCCCAATTTTCTGAACAAGGAGATTATGGAGCCACAGAGGAAAGAGATCAAAGTTCTATAGTGTGCCTGGGGAGAGTCACATGGAGAGAAAACTTTCTCTCAGGCTCTCACAGAGTAAACTGGTCAAGCATTGGCCGTGACTCATCCACATGGATGACACAGACAAAGGATCTACAGAATAAGGTACAGGACTACAAGATAAACCCTGAGGGGACTTCACTGACCTCATAAGAAACATAAAGTACGTGTTTTGGTGTATAGGTCTTGCTCTGTCTAGATCTTAACCATCCAGCAGAAAAGTATAAAAATGAAGTATATACCGTGGGGCCATAATAATAAGTTGAGCTGTAAATGGCTATGGTCGACAACTTCTTCAGATAACTCACTATTGTTGTGGAATGCTGGACTGTGTTGGATTGTGTTGTTGAGTTCAGGCATCTAAATTAGTTGAATGACAATGGAGTACCCATCTTTGACAGGTGTAGACAAAGGAAAGGGTAGAGAAAGGAAGAATCATGATGTGTGTGTATAGATAGTACAGTTGGGATAGATAACGCTGTGCTTCTACATAATTCTATGAGAGGCAAGATTTGCACTAATGGTGGTTGGACAGGATATAATGTCAGCTTCTAGTACTATGTACAACCACTAGGAAAATAACAAGGTATAAAGTATTAATTATTGAATCTTTGATGTAATTCAGGTATAAAAAATAAGATACGCAAACAGCTACACTCTCTTAATTTACTGATAAGCGACATATAGTATAATAATGTCTGTAAGTATAATATCATGTATGCACCTTCTATGATACCAAAACATTATGAAAACAGTTTGCAATGTATTAATTTATCAAATCCATCTTGTCAAGGTATCTTAAAACTGTTTCATTGATATTTGTACTGCAATAAAACAAAAATAAAAATAAAATAAAAAAGAAACATATTCATATAGTTAGAATTCTCAAAGTAGAAAGGTGTAGGTAAAAATATTTAAAGATTTAAAATTCCTTTTTAAAAATTTTATTTCATTGTATTGAGAGACAAATATCAATGAGAGCATTTCAAATCTGATCAGTAGGACAGTTTCAATAATTCGTATATTTTACATTGTTATTTTCCTAGTGGTTATCCATACTACAAGAAGCAGACAGGATATCCTGTCCAAACACTATCACTACCAATCTTTCTGCTCATAAAATTAAGCAAAAGTAGCTGCATATCTATCCTAACTATTCTGTATATACAAATACAAAATGGCCCCTCCATTGTATCCCCTGTTTTTGTTTAGTCCTGTCAGAGATGGGTATTCTACTTACATTCAAATATTTTGGGTGCTTGAATTCAGCAAAACACTCCAACACAGCCCAGAAGTCCACAATAGTAGTGGGTTATCCACAGAAGTCGTTGACTAGAGCCTTTTACAACTCAGCATATTAATATGGCTTTATTTTATATACCTCATTATTATACTTTTCTGCTGGATGGTTAAGACCAAGATAAAACAAGACCTATATAACAAGAAATGTAACTTTTGTATCTGAGAAGGTCAGTCATATTCGCTCAGAATTTATCCTGAAACCCTATACCGCAGTTTGTAGATCCTTTTTCAGTGTCAGCCATATGTATGAGTTACGGCCATTGCTTGACCAATTTTCACTCTGTAAAAGCTTGAGAAAAAGATTTCTCTCAATGTGACTCTCCTTAGGATATGCATCATCGACCCCATTCCTCTGTGGCTCCATAATCTCCTTGATCAGAAAATTAGGGGCACAACTGAGTTACATGATGTTACAGCTCTCCTATGCCCTCAGTCTTCATTTACCTTGAAAGGCTAGGTCCAAAATGTGGCTGACCTTGCAGCTCTTCCTTTTCTCCAATTTTTGATCTGAAAACTTAGGTTGTTAATCCTCCAGAAGAGAAACTGATTATTACCCTGCAACATGTGCAGTTAGGTTTACCCTAACTATCTGTCTAAATATCAAACATCGTTGGCATAACGTGGAACAGGTATTTTCCCTCAGGTATTGATGTATTGAACTTTTAAAGTCTTTACAGAATATGGAGGAAAAACATTTTAAATAGGAATAAACATATTTTTACACAGAAATTTAAAAGTCTAACCATATGCAGCATTGTAGCAGGACAGTCTTGTTTTTTTTTTTTTTTTTTTCTTGTGTCTTTTTTTTTTTTTGTTTGTTTCATTTATTACCCATTAAAGAAACAAAACTTTTACTTGTGAGATGGTATGGTAATAATTGGTATGTCATGACAATAAATATGTATTTAGCAGACCAGAATGACAGGCATTCAAAGTGTGACCCTTCTATTGCACATTGCTATCTTCAGTGCAGTTGCTTGGTTCACAGGTATCATCATATACAGATAGTCAAGATGCAAAGCCTACAAATTAACTTGTACTTTCAAAAACCTACTGATGTTTCTCGGTATCATTGCCTTGCCCATCTCGTGTGTACATAGAAAACAAATTTAAAAAAATGAAAAATACAGAAATAAGATGCAACCACAGACCTCAAAGTCACCCAGTTGAAATCCAGAAGACTCTGAGGTGTAAGTAATAAAAAGCTGAAAAGCTGAGCTTTTTTGAAATGCTAACAGTGGAAGTAATGAAGATCAATGAGTCTCTAGAAAAAAATCTGAAATAATTTCACAAGTAGATAAAGAGACCATGACCATAAGGACATGGCTATTAAAGCTAGGGTAGATAACGATTTAAAAAAAAGAGCTTAAGAAATTGATGGAAACCATGAAAGCCCACCTCAGGAAAGATCTAGATTCAATAAAACAGATTCAAACAGTTGTAGGAGAATGAAAATTCTACTGAATCTCTACATAGCAGACAACCTAGAACATCAGATCTACAAGAGAACTTTGTTTTTTTTTTTTTTTTTTTTTTTTTTTTTTTTTTTTTTTTTT